>CM059789.1:50677915-50847915 GCA_030435695.1 Brachymystax lenok tsinlingensis
TGGATGCAACTCAGCATTCTTTGTCCTCCAAACACGACGAGTTGAGTTTTTACCAAAAGTTCTATTTTGGTTTCATCTGACATTCTCCCCAATCCTCATCTGGATCATCCAAATGCTCTCTAGCAAACTTTAGACTTGCCTGAACATGTACTGGCTTAAGCAGGGGGACACGCCTGGCACTGCAGGATTTGAGTCCCTGGCGGCGAGTGTGTTACTGATGGTAGGCTTTGTTACTTTGGTCCCAGCTCTCTGCAGGTCATTCACTAGGTCCCCTGTGGTTCTGGGATTTTTGCTCACCGCTCTTGTGATCATTTTGACCCCACGGGTGAGATCTTGCGTGGAGCCCCAGATCAAGGAAGATTATCAGTGGTCTTGTATGTCTTCCATTTCCTAATAATTGCTCCCACAGTTGATTTCTTCAAACCAAGCTGCTTACCTATTGCAGATTCAGTCTTCCCAACCTGGTGCAGGTCTACAATTTTGTTTCTGGTGTCCTTTGACAGCTCTTTAGTCTTGGCCATAGTGGAGTTTGGAGTGTGACTGTTTGAGGTTGTGGACAGGTGTCTTTATACTGATAACAAGTTCAAACAGGTGCCATTAATACAGGTAATGAGTGGAGGACAGAGGAGCCTCTTAAAGAAGAAGTTACAGGTCTGTGAGAGCCAGAGATCTTGCTTGTTTGTATGTGACCAAATACTTATTTTCCACCATAATTTGCAAATAAATTCATAAAAAATCCTACAATGTGATTTTATGGATTTTTTTTCCTCATTTTGTCTGTCATAGTTGAAGTGTACCTATGATGAAAATCACAGGCCTCTCTCATCTTTTTAAGTGAGAGAACTTGCACAATTGGTGGCTGACTAAATACTTTTTTTCCCCACTGTATCCCTCTCTGTCTATCCCTTTCTCTCTCTGTCGCTCTCTATCCCTCTCTCTGTCTCTCTCTATCCTCTCTGTCTCTCTATCTTCTCTGTCTCTCTCTATCCTTTCTCTCTGTCTCTCTCTCTCTATCCCTTTCTGTCTCTCTCTCTATCCCTCTGTCTCTCTCTCTCTATCCCTCTCTCTGTCTCTCTCTCTCTCTCCTCTCTCTATCCTCTTTCTCTCCCCCCTCCCTCTCTCTCGCTCTCTGTCTGTCTGTCTGTCTGTCTCTCTCTCTCTCTCTCTCTCTCTCTCTCTCTCTCTCTCTCTCTCTCTCTCTCTCTCTCTCTCTCTCTCTCTCTCTCTATCCCTTTCTCTGTCTCGCTCTCTCTATCCTCTCTCTCTCTCTCTCTCTCTCTCTCTCTCTCTATCCCTCTCTCTCTATCCTCTGTCTTTCTCTATATATATATCCCTCTCTCTCTATCCCTTTCTCTCTCTGTCGCTCTCTATCCTCTCTGTCTCTCTATCTTCTCTGTCTCTCTCTATCCTTTCTCTCTGTCTCTCTCTCTCTATCCCTTTCTGTCTCTCTCTCTATCCCTCTGTCTGTCGCTCTCTATCCCTCTCTCTGTCTCTCTCTCTCTATCCCTCTCTCTGTCTCTCTCTCTCTCCTCTCTCTATCCTCTTTCTCTCCCTCCCTCCCTGTCTGTCTGTCTGTCTCTCTCTGTCTCTCTCTGTCTCTCTCTATCCTCTCTCTCTATCCTCTCTCTCTGTGTCTCTCTCTCTCTCTCTCTCTCTCTCTCTCTCTCTCTCTCTCTCTCTCTCTCTCTCTCTCTCTCTCTCTCTCTCTCTCTCTCTATCCCTCTTATCATATGTCCCAGTTCTGAATGGGGCCCTTGGGGGGACAAAGGCAATAATAAATTCAGGGTCTCATTAATATTTAACGCGCTGCCTTGTTTCTGTTTGCTTAATGATAGCACTAATTCAAAGACCATTGATTAAAATCTTTAGATATTTTCCCTGTTTCTATTTATTTGTTCTAGCCTCTGAATGTTTGCGCGTGTAAGCAGCATCTGTGTTTGCCACTAGGAATGTGTGTGTGTGTGTGTGCATGTGCGAGAGAGTGTGTGTGTGTGCGTGTAGGCGAGCGGGAGATTAGTTGTTGACAAGTATAGACATGCTTCCTGCTCCTTCATGTTCCTATGAGGGTGTGTGTTACACGTGCAGTAAGGTTATGTGTGGCTGTATGGCCTCATTTTGATGTTGTTTACAATGTTCTGTTTCGGGTCTTTTCTCTAGAGGCTTAGAATCATAGCTGATCACAGATTTATCGAAGAGAGAGGGAAGAGAGAGGGGGAAAGAGAGGGGAGAGAGGGGAGAGAGAGGGGGGAGAGAGGGGAGAGAGAGGGGGGAAAGAGAGGGAAGAGAGAGGGGGGAAAGAGAGGGGAGAGAGCGAATGAGGGAGAGGAAAAAACACATCAGGCAAACCTTGGTATTCTTTTCATTCTGCTTAACTCCCAGGGTTTTGGTTGTCCCTCCTTTCCTCTCCTTCCCTTCCTCTCTCTCCACCTCCCTCCCTCCCTCCATCTCTCTCAGTCCCTGCCGTATATCACCTTCCTTCTACAAACATTTATTATCTCTTCTTATCCGTCCACCTTCTCCCCGTCTCTCTCCATTTCCTCCTTCTTTCTCTCCATTTTCTCTCTCTCCCTGTCATCGTATTTCATTCCTTCTTTCTTACTCTCTCTCATATTCCTAATTACAGCTCCCCATATCTCTCTCCCTGTCATCGTATTTAATTCCTTCTCATCCACTATCCTGTAAAGAAGCTTGTTTTTTTGTCAGAAGTCTATTTTGGTGTGTCTTTGTTTCCCTGGTCCATGCTAAACCACAGCACCGCAGCCTGCCAAGACACTGCGCAGGACATGAATCTGAAGCACCTACCTGGTGCTGTTGTGTGTGTGAGTATGAGTGTGTGTGTGTGTGTGTGTGTGTGTGTGTGTGTGTGTGTGTGTGTGTGTGTGTGTGTGTGTGTGTTAAAAGAACAGTGACAGTTGATCAGTATCCCTTCACGTATCTGCATGTCTTTTTCCATGTCTTCTTTCTTTAAGTCCTTCTTATTTCTTCAGTCTCCATTGATCTCTCTCTCTCTCTCTCTCTCTCTCTCTCTCTCTCTCTCTCTCTCTCTCTCTCTCTCTCTCTCTCTCTCTCTCTGATCTCCTTCCTTTGTATCATTTACAATATTTACAATTCCTCCTCTCGTTTCCTCCTCTCCCTCCTCAGATGTTTTGGAGAAATCTCTCTTTCATTTATTCTCTCTTATAGTCTCCTGTCATGGGAAGGGAGAGAGAGATGGGGAAAGAAGGACAGTGGGGAGACAGAGAGAGAGAGTACAAGTACATTTCATTATATCCTCTTTTTTAGACTGCTTGTAGCTGGAAGGGAAAATTTGTCAGGTTTCTGATATGAAGAGAAAGAGAGAGAGGTAGAGAGACAGAGAGATATTTGAGTAGTTGTCAGGGCCGTGCTCTAATGGGAAGAACAGGGATGAGAGGACCAATAGAGGAGGGAGGATGGCGCAAGTGTGTCACATCCACTTCTCTGTAAACAAAGTGACAGTCATTTACCGACAAACAATCCATACTTCCCTTTGCACTCATCCCTGACTCCCTCGTTCCTGTCTTTCACTTCTCTCTGTCTCTCTCTCTCTCTCTCTCTCTCTCTCTCTCTCTCTCTGTCTCTCTTTATGTCTCTCTCTCTCTCTCTCTGAGAAAGTGCTCCATCAGCCGGCTACAGTGATTTAACTCTCTCCTTCTATTTTCTCCATCTCCTCTTGTTCCCCTCCTTTTGCATGTCCTTCCTTATCAAATATAGATGGGTTTTCTTGTACCTCCATCTCTTCCTCTCTCCTGTCCTATTCTTTCAAGTCGTTTTCTTTTCTGTCACTGCCTTTCTTCTTGACATTTAAAAAAATAAATCCTTTATTTCAAGAATGTGTATGTGTGAGAGAAAGTGTTTGTGTGGAGTGTGTATGTTTGTGTGGAGTGTGTATGTTTGTGTGGGGTGTGTATGTATGTATGTTTGTGTGGAGTGTGTATGCTTGTGTGGGGTGTGTATGTATGTTTGTGTGGGGTGTGTATGTTTATTTCAAGAATGTGTATGTGTGAGAGAAAGTGTTTGTGTGGGGTGTGTATGTATGTTTGTGTGGGGTGTGTATGTATGTTTGTGTGGGGTGTGTATGTTTGTGTGGGGCTTGTGTGGGGTGTGTATGTATGTTTGTGTGGGGTGTGTATGTATGTTTGTGTGGGGTGTGTATGTATGTTTGTGTGGGGTGTGTATGTTTGTGTAGAGTGTTTGTGCAATATATTTCACAAAGGATTTCTACTGTATTGATGTGTTGGGATCTGTATTGTCTATGATATTACTAGTTTCAATAATACATTGTGTGTCTGGACAGTATTATATCAGTTCACTGTAATACATAATAGATTACAGTTGTATGGTCCTATCCCATTGTCTATACCATGGAGTTTGATGGATGTTGTGCTGGAGGCTTGGATGTTGTTGAGCAGAGGGAGGGGATACTGGAGATAGGTGTTGCATTGCACGGTGGAAGAAAACGTTACTGAACGGTTCGATGACGTCAATTCCAGAAGTTTTTGGCGCTATGCGACTGAATTAATAGCAAGGCTCTTGTTGTTATCCTGCATTGTGCTGTACTGTCATTTGTGAGGGTGTGCATGTGTGTTTGTGTGCGTATTTGTGCGTGTGTTTGCTGTAAGTGTATAACAGGCCAGAGTGAAACTCTCTTGGGTTGCTGCTAAACAGTCTTTCCCACTTTGTTTTTACTGAAGACTTTTCCTGACAACAAAAATGTTCTGTATTCAGCTCCCAAAGGAAAGGCTGAAATGTCAATGGAAAACAGAACAGTGTGCGCGTGCATGCGTGGGTGGGTGGGTGGGTGTGTGTAGTTGCTGTTGCCCTGTGTAAATCTCTGGATCAGAGCGTTTGTTTAAATGAGCTGAGTTGAGAAACCTCTGCTAAAGCAGCTAGGGGCCTAACTCAGCATTAGTCAGTCTCATCTACATGTGTTCCACTCGGAGGGAGGGAGGAGGGAGGGAGGGAGGGAGGGAGGGAGGGAGGGAGGGAGGGAAGTTAAAGATAGGAGCTGGGAAGGTATACAGAGAAAGAGGAACAGGAGGATGGAGGGAGAGAGACAAAAGGAGGAGGAGGAGTTTTAGAGCTTGATAGACAGGGAAACCATCTTGAAAAGTAAAGGAGAAATAGAGCACAGTGCAGGGTGCTGGGTCATCCCTCTAGGGCTTTTGTTAAGGGCTTGTCTCTCCCTTCTCTCCTTCTGCTTCTCTCTCTCTCTACTGCTGTTCTGCTTCTCTTTGATCTGAGGACACACCCTCCGTCATCACGCATACACACACACACACACACAGAGATGAAACGGCCAGGACAGCGTCAGCTGGGCATCATGTACTGTAGGCACGAGGCTTCAAGCTGGTGGAATTGGGAAGCCTTGTGAAGCGGTGATGAAGACGTCTGGATCAGAGTGAAAGAGTTTTCATCTCTTTAAACTGAGCCCCAAAGCCTCAGAGTCGGCCACCATGCCTCTCTCCATGCTGACAGGAAGTAGCCATAGAGATAACAGAGCAGAGGCCGTCTCTTCCTGCTGGTTATAATGATACAGCATGGTTTATTCATGTTGTAGACACAACTTCTGGCCACACTTGGCATGACCTGGCTCACCTCTACACACACACACACACACAGCCCACATGCCGCAAGCATAAACCCCCACCACTCCTACACACACACACACACACACACACACACACACACACACACACACACACACACACACACACACACGCAGCCAACATGCCGCAAGCATAAACCCCCACCACTCCTACACACACAAAAATAAACAAAACAGGCAGGTGTACACGCACACACAACCAGGCAGGTGCACATACACACTCAATGTGGACGGAGCCCTGTGGTGTGGACAGAGAGAGACAGAATCCCCAAGCAGCTTGGCTCTGTGGCTAATTGTGGTGAAGCTCTGAGATGGTATTTAGGGACCTGGTCTAGGATCAGTGGTTAGAGGACCAGTCTCTCTCCCTGTAGGATGTCTTCAGTGTCAGGTTGGCTTTGTCTGGGTTCAAAGGTGTGTGTGTGTGTGTGTGTGTGTAGGTGATGTTCCACTGTGTGACAGGTGAGAGGTCAGGTGATAATACACTCTGACAGCAGGTGAACTCTGTGAGAGAGCACTGTTGGCCAACACTTCTTAATGAGACCTGGCACCTGCCCTGCACCAAGGTGGGCCAAAAGGGCCAGCAGAGAGGGAGGAGGAGGAGGGAAGGAAAGAGGGTTAGAGGAAGAGTGGGATAAAGAACAGAAGAGCGAGAGATGGAGGAAGAAGCAGAGTGACAGTGAGGTAGAGGGAGAGTGGGAGGAAGAAAGGAATAGAGAGATGGAGGAAGAAGCAGAGAAAGATGGGGAGGAAGAGGGAGAGGGGGAGATGAAGAGAGGGGGTGAGGGGAAGATGAGAAGGAGTCACCTTGCCCCAATCTTTGAATGTGTTTCCCTTCTGTTTCTCTGAGACTGAACAGTGTTAATATACAGTATTATTCACCCTTGGGGGACTACATTAGCACCATGATTAGTGAGTCAAGTGGTATTTATGTAGCTTTAACCTTCACCAAGCCAGGCAGACTTGAATACTGCACCAAGGTTTGAGCTATCTCAGTCCCAGATCTCTATGTGCCAGGTCCAGGCTTTAAAGTCCAGGAAACAGAAGGTTTTTTACACCTTTGCCCTAATCTCTGTCAGTGTGTCGTCATTCCCAGAGAGGGTTAATGTATAGTGAACCAGAATGATTCATATTCAGAGCTATAAACAGAGAGGGTTGATGTATAGTGAACCAGAATGATTCATATTCAGAGCTATAAACAGAGAGGGTTGATGTATAGTGAACCAGAATGATTCATATTCAGAGCTATAAACAGAGAGGGTTGATGTATAGTGAATCAGAATGATTCATACTCAGAGCTATAAACAGAGAGGGTTAATGTATAGTGAACCAGAATGATTCATACTCAGAGCTATAAACAGAGAGGGTTGATGTATAGTGAACCAGAATGATTCATATTCAGAGCTATAAACAGAGAGGGTTGATGTATAGTGAACCAGAATGATTCATATTCAGAGCTATAAACAGAGAGGGTTGATGTATAGTGAATCAGAATGATAAACACATTAATGCTGCTACTCTAAGTGTTTTCTTTCCTGCATCATGCGCTTTATATAGAGCACTAACATAGTGTTTATTAGGCCCTACTCCCTCCTCTCCTCCTCCCATCTCCGCAAATAACAGATGTTCTGTTTTCTCCCACCTCTTCACCTCCAACCCTTCATCACTCCTTCATGCAGTGAACATGAATGTACAGCATACCTCAGCTCATCTCACCTTGTTTCTCTTCATCTCTCTACCTCCGCCAGCCTCATCTCTCTACCTCCGCCAGCCTCATCTCTCCATCTCTCTCTATCCCTCCATCTCTCTACCTCCGCCTGCCTCATCCCTCCATCTCTCTACCTCCGCCAGCCTCATCTCTCCATCTCTCTCTATCCCTTCATCTCTCTACCTCCGCCTGCCTCCTCCCTCCATCTCTCTACCTCCGCCAGCCTCATCTCTCCATCTCTCTCTATCCCTTCATCTCTCTACCTCCGCCAGCCTCATCCCTCTATCTCTCTACCTCCGCCAGCCTCATCTCTCCATCTCTCTCTATCCCTTCATCTCTCTACCTCCGCCTGCCTCATCTCTCCATCTCTCTCTATCCCTTCATCTCTCTACCTCCGCCAGCCTCATCTCTCCATCTCTCTCTATCCCTTCATCTCTCTACCTCCGCCTGCCTCATCCCTCCATCTCTCTCTATCCCTTCATCTCTCTACCCCCGCCAGCCTCATCCCTCCATCTCTCTACCTCCGCCAGCCTCATCCCTCCATCTGTCTACCTCCGCCAGCCTCATCCCTCCATCTCTCTACCTCCGCCAGCCTCATCCCTCCATCTCTCTACCTCCGCCAGCCTCATCTCTCCATCTCTCTCTATCCCTCCATCTCTCTACCTCCGCCTGCCTCGTCTCGCCTTCTTTCCTTTGCTATATCCTTTCATCTCTCCACCTCCCTCCACCACAGGCTCTCCATCGATCCATCTCTTCACCTCCCTGTTTCCCTATATACCCATCCCTACACCACAGTCTCTTCCTCTGTCTGCTGATAAAGATCTTTAATGAATCAATCCAGAAGCTACTCAGACAATCTCTCTCTCTCTCTCTCTCTCTCTCTCTCTCTCTCTCTCTCTCTCTCTCTCTCTCTCTCTCTCTCTCTCTCTCTCTCTCTCTCTCTCTCTCTCTCTCTCTCTCTCAATTCAAAGGGCTTTATTGGCATGGGAAACATATGTTTACATTGCCAAAGCAAGTTAAATAGACAATGAACAAAAGGTAAATAAACAAGGTAAATAAAAAATGAACAGTAAACATTACACTCACAACAGTTTAAAAATAATATAGACATTTCAAATGTTATATTATTGTCAATGTTGTAACAATGTGCAAACAGGTCTCAGAACTTGCTGCTGTGATGTTCCTGTCCTTGTGCTCTGTGGATTCTGTTTATGAGCAGAGTCCCCATACCAGTTGGCTGAGGGGACTCTTCTCCAGGTTCACCTCTCTGTAGGTGAGGGTTTTTTATAGATGGTTTGAGAATCACTTATTTTTAGGTGATTGTAGAAGTTCTGCTCTGTATGCATTCTTTTGTGTTTTACTTTGTACACAGGATGTTTTTGCAGAATTTTCCATCTCTCCATCCATGTCTCCCTGTTGCTGTGTGTACTCTCCAGTGGTGTCATTGACCAGAGTGCAGCAGGATTCCATTCATCTTTAAATCATACTCTCAGGCCCACAGACCCCTTTGTGTGTGTGTGTGTGTGTGTGTGTGTGTGTGTGTGTGTATAGTCAGCGGGCCTGTGAGAGAGAGAGAGAGAGAGAGACCTTGGTCCTAAATGGGGGTGGGCGGTGTGGGGGTGTTATGTCTCTGGCGGTGGAAAGTGTGTCTTCCGCACACACACCCACTGACACATACACACACACCCACTGACACATACACGCATGCACACATACTGACACATACACACACACCCACTGACACATACACGCATGCACACATACTGACACGCACACACAGTAACTACTCATGCGAGGGAAAATGTGCATACAGACAAGAATATTACATGCAGACTTACAGTACACACACAGACTAATGAGAAATAGAGCCTACAACACTAAACCCACACACAGGCTGTCTCTGGTGTACACTCCCTCTCCCACTCATAAGCACACTAATGAGTGATTCAGAGACACACAAACACCTGTATATTTACCACTGGGTTGCTAAGGCTGTGTGTGTATTGGATGAAATTGAAGCACTAGTGCGTGTGCGTGTTTGTAGGCGTGTGTGTTTGTATGTCCTGGCTGGCTGATTGCTTCACTAGGCCTCTCTCTGTAATGAAAAGAGGCTCAGTGTGGTACGATGTGCTCAGACATATTAAATGAATAGACCAGCTCAGCCCTTAGGTCCCCCAGTTTCTCTCTCACAGGACCAAGACAGCAAAACAAACCATCAAACTCTCACCAGCTAATACTCATTAGGCTGCTCTGGGTGTTGTGTGTGTGTGTGTGTGTGTGAGTCTTTATGCATGTAGCACATGACTTCAAGGATGGGAAAGAATCAATGATGGTACGAGAGAGAAAAGAGGAGGTTCTGCCTTTTCTTCTTTAATTTGTGTCTGGCTATTAGCATTCTGAACACAACACTGGTAGAACCACGGAGGAGAGGAGGAGAGGGAGAATGGAAAGAATAGCAGAGAGGAGCATAACAGGAGGGGAATAGAGGCAAAAAGAAGACTGTATAGAGAAGAGGGGGAGAAAATGTGAAAAGAGAGAGGTGTATAGGTTTGAGAGAGAGAGAAAGACAGGATGAGAAAAGACTAGTCAAACTACACATTTAACCCTCGCAGGCTTCTGGCAAGCCGTAAATCAGTCTCTGTACAGGTCACTGCACACACACATATACACACATACTCACATATACACTCACATATGCACACACACTCACACACACACCCTTTACTTATGCTGAAAGAGAGAGAACACATGGTGACATTTACTTCAACAGACATTGAGAGAGCCTGCCACCTCTCTTAACAGACTAATACGATGACATAAAACCCCTGTCGAGCAACGAGCCTTCCAAATGACCTCTACCAGTGTTCACAGCCACGCTAGTGTGTGTGGATGGCACAGACAAGGGCATCAGTCTCCCAGGAGCAAATTGGTTCATTCATTTCAGATGTAAGGCGCCTGTCTTCCACAACAGTAGCTGGGCTCTGCTGGGCTGGGAGGGTACAGAGAGGTGGCTAGCATTGTCTCTTCAATTTAGCCTGTTTAGAGCAAAGCGGTGCTCTAACATGTTAATATGCTACAGAGCAGACGTGACCTCACTGACTAACCTCACCTCTCTCTCATCACATTGTCCTTTCTCTTCTCCTCACCTCTCTCTCTTTTTCCTCTCTCCCTGGGTCACTACCCAACCATAGCACAGGTGTGTGTGTGTGTGTGTGTGTGTGAGAGTGTGAGTGTATATTATTTAGCTTGAGTCTGAATCAGTGTGATTGGCACAGATGGTTGCTGGCTGTATCAATGTATTTCTGCTGGGCTGAACTAAGCTCTGTGTCTGGCTGGAATGTATGAGTGAGTGTGTTGAGCTGTATGGGCCCACTGTAACTATCTCCGTCACTGTGTGTGCTTGACCCCAGTGGGAGAAAGAGTCATGGCTGGGACACAGTATACTTACAGTGTATGTACCCCATGAGCTGTACTCTATGACCTCACTGTGTGTCTCTGTCTGTCTGTTGGATTGTGTTCACTCTACAAGTACTCTAAATATGCTTAACATGGACAGTATGTGGGTGTGTGTCTGTTTGTTTGATTGTGTTCACCCTCCAAGTACTGTAGAGTATGTGCTGTGTTGTATGTGGTCTTTGTGTGTGAGTGGTGCTCTTTGAGTGTGTGTGTGTCAGAGTGTGAGTGTCTGTGTGTGTGTGTGTTCGTTGTAAGTGCTGGGGGTTGTTGGTCGGTCATGCTGATGGCAGTCAGCATTACTCAGGGATGATTGGAGCGGGGAAGGGGGGAGGAGGAGGAGAAGAAGAGGGTGACGGAAAGATAAAGGAGATGGAGGGATGGAAGCGAAGATGGAGAGTGTAGGACATTTGTGAAAGGGGGAGAGGGTGCTCGGAGGAGTGTAACACACAAACAGGGTTGTGTTGTTAAATGAAGATGAACGATAGAGCGTGTCCTGTGTGTAAAGGGATAGATAGAGGGGATAAGGAGAGGGACAGTGCTTAACGCCTAGCCAGCCATGAGGACAGGAGATGATGAACAACCTGCTCACTCTGAAGTCCTCCTACAAAATGGTTGGGTGCTGCATCATCGAAGAGGCTGGATCCTCGTAAGATAAAACATGAAATGGACAGCACTCCAAAGGTTACATTTATAACACATTTATAACAAATGATTCAGTGCTCTCCATTTCGTTTTTCCTGTATCATAAGGAAATCCCATAATCTCTCTCTCTCTCTGCCATCCAGGACACGATGACATCACTCTGAAACAGGGAGAGAGAGTGTGTTTGCGTCGCCGCGGCAACTGCTCTCCTCCAGCTGTTGCCAGGCGCCAGTCTCCATGGAGATGGATGAGGGTGGGGATTAAGAGTGAGGGGTTGAAGAGGGGGTAGAGGTGGGGGCCGGAGTAGGAGAGGGGATTCTATCTACATAGCTATGTGTGTGACACGTGTGTGTTTTGCTGTGTGTGTAGAAGGTAATCTGATGATGTCATTATGTATAATGGTAATGGTAATAAAGATTAGAGGCCTAATTGAAGTAGAGGGGTAATTAGACTGCTCCTTATGATAATAGACTGAGCTTTTGAACCACAGGAGCTTGACCTGCTCGGTTCGTGTGTGTGGGAGAGAGAGAGGCATGTGTGTCGGTCTGTCTGTGTGTGTGTGTGTGTGTGTGTGAGGGAGAGGTGTGTGTATGTGTGTGTGACAGTAATAGGTAGTGTGTGATCTCTGTCTGAGATATCTAATGGTGTACCCCCACATCCAAGAAGGGCATAACCATGCACACACACACACATACACACATCCCTTTCTCTCCCTATACTATAATCAGTCCTATGTAGTAATACAGGCTGTCACCAGGCCCATTCTCCAGCCCTCCATCCGGTCTCCAGTGCCCCCATCTCCCCCACTCCCCAGCCAATGGGACACCATACCCCTCCACAATAATAAAGCGTATGTGCTGTGTGACTGAACCAGTCCCTCTACTATAGTCTGTAAGCCTGTTAGTGCTTCTATCCAAGCCCTGCTTCAATACTGTACTGCCAGCACACTAAACCTATAGTATATTAGCTTAGAGCAGAATATCTTGGCCATATACCACAAACACCAAACCTGACCCATTCTGTAAGTGGCTTTCGCCCCCAAGGTCTCATAGTCATTTCACACTGTTTACTGTATAGGGCGGTAGGTAGCCTAGCGGTTAGAGCATTGGGCTAGTAAGCGAAAGGTCGCTAGTTCAAATCCTTGAGCTGACGAGGTGACAAATCTAGCGATGTACCCTTGAGCAAGGCACTTAACCCGATTGCTCCATGGTCACGGTGGTTAATGGCAGATCCTGGCCGAGTCACAGGGGGACTTGGGATATACAAAAAAACACATTTCCAATTCACATATGTGTATTAATACACACAAATATAAGCACCCACCTAACTATTATTACTACTATAATCTCAGTTCTGTACTGTTATTGTAACCAAACCAGATGTTTTGCCAGGGTATATGTTAGCCTGCAGCAGGTTACATTACAGCTGGATGCCACACAGACAAGGCCTATTCAACTTCCTGTAGCTGCTGTAGTCTTTAGAGTTCCTGCAGCTCTAATCATCACTGCTATGAATCACACAGTCAGTGAGTACACTATCAACTCCCTATCCAGACTCTATTTTCATCAAAGCCTTTGAGGTTTCTAGTTTTGCCTTACTCAACGCACATCAACCTGTAAGTGTCATTCAGCTGTCTCCACTCCTCTACATTCCTCTCCCCGGTGCTGTTCTCTTATTAAAACTGGGACGCTCCCATTCCTGAGGGTGTGTGTGTGTGGCTATTATTCAGTTTGAAAGTGGTATCAGCGCTCTAAACTGCAATAATTCTCCCCAAGAAACGCACGTGCGTGTGTGTGTGTGTGTGTGTGTGTGTAAGAGTGGTGGGGGTTTATGCTTGTGGCATGTGGGCTGCGTGTGTTTGTGTGTGTGTGTGTGTGTGTGTGTATGTAGAAGCAAAATGTGTGTGTGTGTGTGTAGGAGAGGTGGGGGTGTATGTTTGCAGCGTGGGCTACATGCTGCTAAATTCAAATCAGCCAGTAATGTGTCAGTTTGTGCTGTAATCAGAAACCCAGTCTGGCTGGCTGGAGGAAGTAGTGTTTATCCTAAGGAGAATCATTACAGTGTTATAAGTGACTCATGAGGTTTGACTAACACTAGCAGCTGTGTTATGTCTGACCTGTTTGGTCCTTTTGTACTCACCAATAATGCATTACTAAATGTTTGTTTGTGTATGACGTGAGGGTGGGGGGGGTCTGTGTCACACAGTGTGAAGAGCGAGGAGAGGAGACACACACTAGCGCTGACAGGCTTCTGGCCGTCTGTACTCAAAAGTCTGCGTCACGGATTAGCATACAGACAGACAGACAGACAGACAGACAGACAGATGTGTCAGAGAATGTTGTAGGTTTAACAATGATTTGAGGAAGAGAAAAAGGTGGGAGAGAGTGAGTGAGAGAGAAAGAGGTGGGAGAGAGAGAGGCGAGAGAGAGGTTGAGAGAGAGTGAGTGAGTGAGAGAGAAAGAGGTGGGAGAGAGAGAGGCGAGAGAGAGGTTGAGAGAGAGAGTGAGTGAGAGAGAAAGAGGTGGGAGAGAGACGGAGAGAGAATGGAAAAGACACAGATAGATGCAGATGAAAGAGTGATGTGAGAGGGTATTGGCAAAATGATGAACAGATTGAAAGATAGGAGGAGGACAGAGGGAGGAATGAAATTGAATGAGAAAAAATATGAAGGTGATGAAAAAATCCTCTTCCCTGAGGGGGACTTTTGCACGACTAATCAATCATTGTATTAATCTCAATCCTTACCTCATCTTTCCATGAATTTGATCTCTGAACCCCCCTCTCCCTCTCTCTATCATACCCTCCCTTCATCTCTCTAGCAAACGCCATCTCTCATCTGTTCCATATCCTTCTCTCTACCTCTTCTCTATCATTATACCATATTGGTCTATCCTTTCTGTCTTTCATTCTCTATCCCTTTCACTGTCTGCCCTGTCCTGTCTGTGCTCTCATGTCACTGCAGAACACTGGACATGTAGTTACACTTACAAATCTGGAGTGGGTCTTGATGCTTTTGTGTGTTTTCCACTAACTCAACCGGACTTCTGTTCGAGTGGCTATTATGTGGATGGACTGTTCTGTACCCTACATTTATATAGTGGACCTGGACTGTTCTGTATCCTACATTTATATAGTGGAGCTGGACTGTTCTGTACCCTACATTTATAAAGTGGACCTGGACTGTTCTGTACCCTACATTTATATAGTGGAGCTGGACTGTTCTGTACCCTACATTTATATAGTGGACCTGGACTGTTCTGTACCCTACATTTATAAAGTGGACCTGGACTGTTCTGTACCCTACATTTATAAAGTGGACCTGGACTGTTCTGTACCCTACATTTATAAAGTGGACCTGGACTGTTCTGTACCCTACATTTATAAAGTGGACCTGGACTGTTCTGTACCCTACATTTATAAAGTGGACCTGGACTGTTCTGTACCCTACATTTATATAGTGGAGCTGGACTGTTCTGTACCCTACATTTATATAGTGGAGCTGGACTGTTCTGTACCCTACATTTATAAAGTGGACCTGGACTGTTCTGTACCCTACATTTATAAAGTGGACCTGGACTGTTCTGTACCCTACATTTATAAAGTGGACCTGGACTGTTCTGTACCCTACATTTATATAGTGGAGCTGGACTGTTCTGTACCCTACATTTATATAGTGGAGCTGGGCTGTTCTGTACCCTACATTTATATAGTGGACCTGGACTGTTCTGTACCCTACATTTATAAAGTGGACCTGGACTGTTCTGTACCCTACATTGTTAGTCATGTTGTGTGTGAGTGAGTGTCCCGATGAGGTCATTCAAGGCCACGTCTTTAAAGGTTTTTTAATGATTTATTTTCCATTCTTTACCTTTCTCATTCGGTCTCAGTCTCTCTCTTCTGTCCGCATAATTGTGTTATATCATAAAAACATGCTATACAGTAGCCAGTCTGTCTCTCTCTTCTCTCTTCCGTTTCTATTTAAATCTTTGAAATGGTCTAGCCCCTTCCTCTCTTTCCCTGTCCCCCTCTTCCTCTCTCTGTTGGTCCCTATCCTCGCCTCCCTCGCTCTCTGTGCCGAGGGTTTGTCCGTTTTCAGAAAGCTAGCTGTCTTACTCTCTCTAGCCTTTTAAAATGTCAACTGGGAACCATAGAGGGAGACAGTGCTGGTTAGAGACGCACACACTGATCCCCCCCCCTCTCCTACACACACACACACATAACTGGAAGGACATCCAATTTCTGCCTATTTGACATGCCATATGTGTCCTCTATGGTAATAAAGCACAGAACAATTCAGTTATCTCTTCCGTGCTGCAGATTGATCTTAAATACTTCTGGATAATATCACAACATAACAGACAGTTCTATATAGGACCAATTTCGGTCTCTAATTCATCGTTTATCGTTCTGCTGTTGGAGGATGTGGAGATGGGAAGCGACTTGTGGATATTGTTTATTCTGCCATGTAATTTGTCAGAGTGGTGAAGCAAATGACGAATGCTAATCGTGATTGTGGCAGAATTCACTTAATTAAAACCTCCATCCATCGCTTTTGTGTTTCATTAACCAGTTTAAATCTTTTCCAAAACGTCAAATCTAGACAAGTGTTAAATTTCACAGCTACTTGAGGACATCTTCCCAGAGTCTGCTTTGTCTTAGTGGTTGCTCTCAACGCAAAGAGCTTTGTGATTGACATCTGTAAATGAAAAGCGCTCTTCAAATGTAATTTATTATTATTATAATTATTCTATTATCATGGAGATGATATGTAAATGTATTAACTCCATAATCTGCTGAGGAGGGAGAGGTTGGCTTTTTAGTAGCAGTTGTGTTCCTGGGGTTATAGAGAAATTAATGGACGGCACTTTGTCTAAAGAGATGGAAGTAATTGAACAACAGTCACAGGAAGTAAGGGGGAGATATAGAATGGTGGGGAATAAACGAGAAAAGGGAATGGTAGAAAGTTGAGCTATACTGGGAAATGGAGAGCAGAAATAAAGCTTCTTTTTTTTTAAGAATAACTAAATGGAGAGAAGAAGGAGGAGAGAGGGTAAGAGTGTTATTTATGGTGAGTGTTTTGAAATCAGCAGTTTGGAATCAGGTGGGACCAAGAAGAGGAATGGGAGAATGATGGGGTGAGTGGCACACAGAGGTAGGAATAGGCCAGATGGCCTAAAAATGATATCTACATTTATTTTTCTTAATTATGGGCAATTCATGATAAATATCTAGACATTTTTTTCTTTCTCTAAACAGGCTTTGTTGTACAATTAAAGGTCAAATACACTGCGTTTCAAGCAGTCATCAATAATCTAATGAATTCAGGGCTTGTGACATTATACCCAGATTAAATATAAGCCTTCCACAACCATAAGACCCACTAATTATTGAATTATTTTGATATTTTTTGCAATAATCACTGATCTGTCTATGAAAATCCCCTTTTTGTTACAAACATATAATTGTGTTTCATGCTTATTGTGCATTTATAAAACACTAACTAGACAGCTAGTATAACAGTCTTTGGCTAAAATGCTGCTAGCGGTATGTTCATCGTTACTCCCGTTTCAGTAGTGTCTGCTCTGCCCCCAGTTTGAAGAGGAAATAGTTAGAAAGGTTAACTTCTCCTCTATTACAGTAAAATAATGTCTCAATGTGTTTCGGTGTCCATATGACCCATTCTGTTGGACCAAACCTCAAATGCAAAAAGCAAGTTGAAACCACTTGTCAGAGAGGAAGAAGTGATCTCTCATCTTTGTTTCTGTGAGTAGCAGGGGGAGGGGCTTGGTGTGTGGGGGAGGAGCTGGGTGTGTAGGGGGAGGGGCTTGGTGTGTGGGGGAGGAGCTGGGTGTGTAGGGGGAGGGGCTTGGTGTGTGTGTGTAAATGGAAAGATGCACAGTCTCAGCAGAAGAAGCAAAGGAGATGAGACCAAAAAGACAACATGAGAATAAGCGGACATAAATGCTCATAAAACAACAAATAAACAATGCCTTGATTCTTGCGATACAGGTATTTGGAATACCGTGCTTCAACATGAATTAAAATGAATGAAACACATTTGATATATCACCCAGCCCTAGACAGAGGTCTGAAAATGGACACCCAAAGAGCGAGAGAAAGAGTGAGAGAGGACAAGAGGGAGGGAGGGGTTGACAGGAGGAGGGATTGGGAGTCTAGCTGGGGGGTGAACATCCAGAAGCCAGGGGGTGAGAACGGGTGAGAACAGTTGAGGACTGAAGAGAAAGCATGCCGGACAGGGTCACACCAGTCCCTCTGTTGTCAAAGTCAAATGCCGCAAATGTCGCTCTGACAACATGCAAATGAGATGCAGATGAGTCGAACTTTGGGAGGAGGGCTGGTTGTCAGGGTGACGTTGTCATGGCGACCCCCAGTGATGCGAAACGGAAAAACACAAGTAGAGGGGAGGGGTGGAGAGTGAGGGAGATGGAAAGAGTGATGTTAGAAAAAGGGATGAAGGAGGATGAGCGATTGGACGATGGGGATGGTGAATGATATAATGGACCCTAGGCTTTGACAGAGATACAACAGTGTGTAGGTTGTTTTATACCTACATGATTGACAAACTGAGGAGACAGATTATAGAATGGAAAACAAGAAGGAACATAGGAATGTTTGGGGGAGGATGGCGTGGTGATAGAGAGAGAGAAAGAGAGGGAGGGATGTTTATCATGATGCTTGGAGGGGTTTCAAAGGAACATAGGGGGTTTAAAGGGTGTGTGTGTGTGTGTGTGTGTGTGTGTGTGTGTGTGTGTGTGTGTGTGTGTGTGTAGATTAGCCACTTTCATCAAATATTTATTTTTTGCTCCTCTGTCCTTCACCCCTCTATTCTCCTACATTTAGCATCCCCCTCTCCTCTCTTCTACTCTGGAGCTCCATGACTTTCTGTCATCCCTTTCACCATCTTTCACGCCAGCTTTATTCCCTTTCTCATTCTGTGAGTGAGTAGAGGAGGGATGGGAGGGGATAACAACGGGAGGGAGGGAGGGAGGGAGGGAGAGAGAGAGAGAGAGAGACTGAACAGGAGGAAGTGAGATGAGAGAGAAGAGGCAGAGAGAGACTGAACAGGAGGAAGTGAGATGAGAGAGAGGAGGTAGGGGAGCAGTGGTGCTGTGCGGGGCTGTGGAGCGAGGGAGAGGCTAGCGGTGGTCCCTGTTTTACAAATTGCAGTTTGAGACAAGAGAAGAGAGGGATGAGTGGAGGAGTGCGGCCAACTCCAGATTGCTCAAAGCGAGAAATGTTCTCTAGCCACTCCAAACGCATCATCAAACACACACTCGACACACTTCAAAACTATCAGACACACACACGCACACACTCTTATCTTGGTTCCAGTGTAATGACTGTAGGTGAAGGCATCATAAAATACCTGCTCTCTCCTCTTTATCAGGTCTCAGCCTCACACACACTATCACCATCCCCCCTATAACAGACATCAGAACACCATTACCCCACCTCCACTCTATAACAGACATCAGAACACCATTACCCCACCTCCACTCTATAACAGACAGACATCAGAACACCATTACCCCACCTCCACTCTATAACAGACATCAGAACACCATTACCCCACCTCCACTCTATAACAGACATCAGAACACCATTACCCCACCTCCACTCTATAACAGACAGACATCAGAACACCATTACCCCACCTCCACTCTATAACAGACATCAGAACACCATTACCCCACCTCCACCCTATAACAGACATCAGAACACCATTACCCCACCTCCACTCTATAACAGACATCAGAACACCATTACCCCACCTCCACTCTATAACAGACAGACATCAGAACACCATTACCCCACCTCCACTCTATAACAGACATCAGAACACCATTACCCCACCTCCACTCTATAACAGACAGACATCAGAACACCATTACCCCACCTCCACTCTATAACAGACATCAGAACACCATTACCCCACCTCCACTCTATAACAGACAGACATCAGAACACCATTATCCCACCTCCACTCTATAACAGACATCAGAACACCATTACTCCACCTCCACTCTATAACAGACATCAGAACACCATTACCCCACCTCCACTCTATAACAGACAGACATCAGAACACCATTACCCCACCTCCACTCTATAACAGACATCAGAACACCATTACCCCACCTCCACTCTATAACAGACATCAGAACACCATTACCCCGCCTCCACTCTATAACAGACATCAGAACACCATTACCCCACCTCCACCCTATAACAGACATCAGAACACCATTACCCCACCTCCACCCTATAACAGACAGACATCAGAACACCATTACCCCACCTCCACCCTATAACAGACAGACATCAGAACACCATTACCCCACCTCCACTCTATAACAGACATCAGAACACCATTACCCCACCTCCACTCTATAACAGACAGACATCAGAACACCATTACCCCACCTCCACTCTATAACAGACATCAGAACACCATTGCCCCACCTCCACTCTATAACAGACAGACATCAGAACACCATTATCCCACCTCCACTCTATAACAGACATCAGAACACCATTACCCCACCTCCACTCTATAACAGACATCAGAACACCATTACCCCGCCTCCACTCTATAACAGACATCAGAACACCATTACCCCACCTCCACTTTATAACAGACATCAGAACACCATTACCCCATCTCCACTCTACAACAGACATCAGAACACCATTACCCCGCCTCCACTCTACAACAGACATCAGAACACCATTACCCCGCCTCCACTCTATAACAGACATCAGAACACCATTACCCCGCCTCCACTCTATAACAGACATCAGAACACCATTACCCCATCTCCACTCTACAACAGACATCAGAACACCATTACCCCACCTCCACTCTATAACAGACATCAGAACACCATTACCCACCTCCACCCTATAACAGACATCAGAACACCATTACCCCACCTCCACCCTATAACAGACATCAGAACACCATTACCCCACCTCCACTCTATAAGAAGAAGAAGAAGAAGAAGTTTTATTTATATAGCGCCTTTCCATAGCTCAAGGTCGCTTTACATTGCACATTACAATACATTCAGAACACACACACATACATCGCAATCACATAGGATACACACTACCCAAAATGCATGTCAAACAGATATGTCTTCAACTGGATCTTGAATGCACCCACGGATGAGGTATGAACAGACATCAGAACACCATTACCCCACCTCCACTCTATAACAGACATCAGAACACCATTACCCCACCTCCACTCTACAACAGACATTGGGTATAAACAAAAACCACTACCTCTGCCCTCACCCCAGAACAGGCATTTAGGGATAAACGAAAAGCAACCCTACATTTTCAAAGCATGGCCTGTTTTAAAGCATGGATTTGACAAACCCTCTATACCTGTCCTACCCTCATATGACTGAAATAGGGTGCCATTATTTTACAGTTATTATGGGAATGACAGTTATTATGGTACCAAAAGCAATACCTTTATTTCTCCCTAGTTACTTATTGGCTGTGGTCTTTAGCTGGTAAATAGGCTTTTTGTTGCTTCCTCTTTTAGCCTCCTAAAAGCCCAGGACAGTGTGTGAAAGCTATGTGCTAATGGGCTTGAGAGATGGAGAATGTGTGAACTGAATGCTATAGTACTTCTGCTGCCAATGTTATTATTAGCCAAGCAGCCATTAGCAGAATTAACTGCATTTACACCTCCCTGCCTGAGGGGTCAGGTGGGGCACTGTACTCATTAGGCTGCTATTGTCCTGCGCTGTTCCCAACACTGCAGAGAGACAATAATGAGGAGGGGGAGCCAGACAATAGAGGGAGAAAAACATTGGGGGAAAAAAACAACATCTTTTGTCTGCAGTTACTTCACTCTGTACAAAGACCATATTGTTTGTTCAGAAAGGGGAGAGGAGAGAGAAAGAGAGGAGAGCGAGAGAGAGAGCGATGGGCGGACAAGCGACAGTAGACAGACGTTCCATGGGCTTAAATGGCAAATAATCAACACAGACAGAAAGAGGGAGAGAGGGATGGAGAGAAAGGAGGCAGAGTGGGCAGTAATTATGAGATTGGGGCATGTAAAGAATGTGTGGATTCCAGGTGCTCGACGTGGTGTGTTCAACATTGTGCTTGAACAATACTCCCATTCCACCATGACATCAGTGGCCATAGAATATTTTTTTTTTTAAATGCTGAAAAGGTTGGTCTTTATGATGCCTGTTCAGAAAGCTCCCTCTCAGCAACACACACCACCCACCTACACACACGACACACACACAAACACACACACACACGTATGTTCTCTGGCTGTCCCTTTGTCTCTGTGGATTCTGAATAGACAATAACTAATCGTTGTGACACCAAAAGTTGACACATAATCCTCTCCCACTGGGCCTCCTCTAAATAGATGGCCCTCAACAAAATGAATCCTCTCCCACTGGGCCTCCTTTCTAAATGGATGTCCCTCAACAAAATGAATCCTCTCCCACTGGGCCTCTTTTCTAAATGGATGTCCCTCAACAAAATCAATCCTCTCCCACTGGGCCTCCTTTCTAAATGGATGTCCCTCAACAAAATGAATCCTCTCCCACTGGGCCTCCTTTCTAAATGGATGTCCCTCAACAAAATGAATCCTCTCCATCACAGAGGTCTACCTGCTCCTCCCTTGTCTCTCTTCCCCCTCTCCCCTCCTTTACCTCCATCTGTGGCACTCCACACCCTCTCTCTATCTCTCTGTCTGCCTCTCCATTCCTCTCTCCCTCCCCATCTCCTTTCTCAGTCCCATTCAGATCTCGCTGAGAGCCTGATGATTCCATTGTTGCCAAAGCACTTCTCACAGAGCTGAAAGCATTGGGAATTAATGACTTCTCAGGCCCAAACAGCTTTCAATTGTCTACTCCTCCTCATCTCACGTTCTCTTCATTTCTATCCTTCCCCCAGAGGGCTCCAGATAAGGGATATATTTCCATGACTCTGTCTCTCCCTCTCTTCCTCTAATTGCCCTGGCTATCCCCTCTTTCTTACCCTCTCTGTTGATGTCTTTCTTTTTCTCTCTCTCTCTCTCTCTCTCTCTCTCTCTCTCTCAATATCCCAATCTCTGTCTATCCCTACCTCTGTCGACTTCTCTACGTCTCTCTCTGATTCACCCTCCTCCCTTCTCTCTCTACTGTTTCATCTGTAGCTCCTCTCCCTCCCTCCCTCCCTCCCTCCCTCCCTCCCTCCCTCCCTCCGTCCTACCCTGACAGCAGGGATCTCTAGTCTCTGTTAGTGTATGGGGTGTCATAGTGAAGCTGCGTGAGACTTCATGATGTCTTAGACACTGTGGGACTCAGGGACTTTTCAAACACACAAACACGGGCACACACAGGCACACACACACACACACTCCCCAGGCCTCTCTCTGTGTGTTAGATCAGAGCCAGCAGAACTACAGGGGTCGGCTCATATGGGGCTCTTTAGGCCTGAGGGAGAAAACATCATCTCTCCTGATGGTGTGTGTGTGTGTGTGTGTGTGTGTGTGTGTGTGTGGCAAAGAGCAAGTGAGGAAGAGACCAATTATAAACAGATAGAGAGTCGACACCTGACTCAGCATACCATGACTATACTATTGTATTAGTGCCAGTGCAGAGGGTGTGGTCTGGGTGTGGTAGTGGGTGTGTGTATGCCTCAAGCTCAGTTGATATTATTTGTCTGCGTGTGTCTCTCATTGTGTATGTGTGTGTGTGTGTTATCAGTGTCCTCCCCTCTCCTGCCCTCTCCCTGAACTCTGGCCCAACGCTCACCGCAACCACTACAGGACACAGCCAACATACTAATGAGAGAGAGAGATACTGACATTTTCAGTGTTTGACCATATCTGCAGCCCAAGCTCCCGGTCCCCCACCCCTACCTTTTGATCACAGTGGTATCCCCCAGGGGAGTGGCTCACCTGATTGGCTGCCATTCAGGACATGAGGCAGGGGTCTAGAGGTGAGACTGTCTGCTGATAGGTTGCTAGGCGATGGATGTGTGGGGAGTTGGCTGCGGAAAAAGGGTTAGAATGATATTTGTGTATGTTTGTGTGTCTGCGTATTTGTATTTGTAGCTAAGTGTGTATGACAATGCCTGGGGGTGTGAGGATGTGAGTGATGGGAGGTGCCCAGCTGAGCAGTGTGTTTGTGTGTGATTGGCTAACACAGGTAGAGGTGTGTAATCACTATCATTACCTCCCCTCAGAGGAATCTGCTGTACTTTAGACTAAAGGGAAATGATAGGAACCATCCCACCACATCCGCAACACCACAACAATGAGTCAGAATGACAGGGTTTGTGTGTACTGTGTGTTCACTGTGTTTTTCTCAGCGTGTGAGTGCATTGATGAGAGGCTTATTGCTTACGTAGGTACTTACATTTGTCCTATTTCACACGTTTTTACCTAGCCGGCTCATGGATTCAAACCAGCAACCTTTCGGTTACTGGCCCAACGCTCTTAACCGCTAAGCTACCTGCCGTATGTAGGTAAATTTAGCAGTGTTTTTCTCACTATTAATGAATCCAAACAGCCAAAGGCAGATGGATAAAACAGCCTAAGGCAGATGGATAAAACAGCCTAAGGCAGATGGAGAGGGAGAAAAAGAGAGCAGGAGATAGATCAGATTGTTGCAGGCAGCTGTAGAGACCTTGTGTTGTTTTGGAGTGAAATATGTGGCAGTATTTTTGAGTGGTCGTGTGGGAGGTAGGGTCACCTTGGTGGGAGAAGGGCCCCTGGAATGATGCCTCTGTATGGAGCGTTAAGAGGAGGGGAGTGGACACAGAGTTAGATGGCCATGAAAAGACAAAGCGAGGGATGAGAAGATGCGAGAGTCGTGACAAAAGAGTGGTGACAGATTGTCATTAGGGAGGACAGCTGTCTTTCTCTATGGTGAATTCTATAATCCATAATCCCACACAAACATACAGACTTACTCAGTGCCACTAGGATGTAAAGATTGTGAGTAATTGAGCTGACATACTTACAGTATATTAACTTCAGTATATTAAAATGAACACTGCTGAGAGAGAGAGAGAGGTAATGTGAGATTGACAGTGGAAGGGGTAATGTGATATGAAAGCGGCTGAGCAAATCAAAGAAAAATTAAGTGGATTTACATATTTCTATGAACTCTGCAAGAAGGCCTTTCTAATGATTTCGTCTCAATCACAGTTTTCTCATTTCAACCCTCTGCCTTTCAGTCTGCTCACCCTTTCCTCTACTAAACAGGCCTCACTACTCTGTCAGCCTGCTCACCCTTTCCTCTACTAAACAGGCCTCACTACTCTGTCAGCCTGCTCACCCTTTCCTCTACTAAACAGGCCTCACTACTCTGTCAGCCTGCTCACCCTTTCCTCTACTAAACAGGCCTCACTACTCTGTCAGCCTGCTCACCCTTTCCTCTACTAAACAGGCCTCACTACTCTGTCAGCCTGCTCACCCTTTCCTCTACTAAACAGGCCTCACTACTCTGTCAGCCTGCTCACCCTTTCCTCTACTTAACAGGCCTCACTACTCTGTCAGCCTGCTCACCCTTTCCTCTACTAAACAGGCCTCACTACTCTGTCAGCCTTGGGAAGCTTTCCCTTTATCTCCATCCCTCTTAACATATTCCCTACTTTTCTCTCTCTTTCGTTGCTCTGCCTCCCTCTCTTCTATTTCACATTACTGCTTCTGCCATTATCATACACACTCCTCTCTCCTCTGTCATTATCATACACACTCCTCTCTCTCCTCTGCCATTATCATACACACTCCTTTTTCCTCTGTCATTATCATACACACTCCTCTCTCTCCTCTGTCATTATCATACACACTCCTCTCTCCTCTGCCATTATCATACACACTCCTCTCTCCTCTGTCATTATCATACACACTCCTCTCTCTCCTCTGCCATTATCATACACACTCCTCTCTCTCCTCTGCCATTATCATACACACTCCTCTCACCTCTGTCATTATCATACACACTCCTCTCTCTCCTCTGCCATTATCATACACACTCCTCTCTCTCCTCTGCCATTATCATACACACTCCTCTCTCCTCTGTCATTATCATACACACTCCTCTCTCTCCTCTGCCATTATCATACACACTCCTCTCTCTCCTCTGTCATTATCATACACACTCCTCTCTCTCCTCTGTCATTATCATACACCCTCCTCTCTCTCATCTGTCCATCCCTTAACCTGGTCTCTCTGCCTGTCTGTCTCTGGACATGTTTTATATATTACACTGTCCAGCCGGTGTGTGTGTGTCCACGGTGTGTGTGTCCACGGTGTGTATGTCCATGGTGTGTGTGTGTATATGCATACTGCATATGCATACTGTTAACCTTCCCATCTTGGTATGTCACAACTATAAGGCCGAGTTAATCTCTACGTCACATAGTCTCTCTCTTTCTCTCTTCACACACCTCTCTCTCCTCTCCTTTCACACTCCCTCCATCTGTTTCTCCTTCCTCTCCGCCTGACTCTGTGTTAATGTCTCCTCTTTCCTTCTCTCTCTTTCTCTCTTCACACTCTATAAATGTCCCTCTCTCTCTCTGTTCCTTTACTCCTCGGCACAGCGTGTGTGTGTGTGTGTGTGTGTGTGGCGATATAAAGGTTGTTATGTGAGCTAGGTGTTAATTGGCCGAGGAGGTTCGTTAATATTCTCCTTGCGAGTTCACCCATCAGGAACAGGGCCAGGAAACTGATGAGTCTGTGATTTTTGAGAGAGAGAGAGAGTCAAAGAGAAGGAAAAGCAGAGAGAGAGAGAAAGTGAAGGATAGAGGTACTGACAAAAAAAGCGAGGGAGAGACTGAGGGAAAGAGATGGCGATAAGGAGTCATAAAGAACTCCATTGAGGCAGTCAGAGAAAGGCAAGATGATATCATCCACAGAGAAATTATCACATTGTTAGCTTGGCTCCGAATTGGCAGAATGGGGGCAAGGTGTTGGCAAGTGTACCCTGCAGAGGTGGCATACCAAGACCCAGTGAAAATAAACAACTACCTCCTGGTTAACACACCACAATTAACCCACCCTCGACCCCCTACCAGCTACGTCACACACCGTGTAGCACGCAGCAACACAAAGACACTCCTCAGTTGGCAACATAAGCATTGGCCCTGACACACACAACACACCCCCTATACACACACCGGCCTGTCTGCACAGCTCACAGAGGGTGGAGAAGCTTAGCTCACCTCAGGATGGTAGGTAGAACAGGGATAACGAGGCCTCCTCACCACAGGTTTCCCTGTATGGACAGATAACACACTAGATGAGTTGTTAGAGCTCTGGGTTCAACCTGCTGCTTTGACTGCAGCAGATCTGCCTCAATCGCCATGTAGTCTGGTATCGATGTGTTGTGGTGTACAGGCTGAGCACTGGCTGTTAAACGCAGGGTTTAATAGTATCCATACACTGTGTTGCTGTGACTTTTCTAATGAGGGGAGTTCACAGAGAACGTGTTGGATTAAATGATGGCTGCAGGAGCGGCGTTAACGTTAGCTAGAGCTGTGGCAGTAGAGAGAGAGACAATCAACATGGAGAGGTGGGGACTGTCATGTGATGTATGTGCTTAGGCATAGACACACACTCATGCATGTGCATGCTCACACACGCACGTCATACACACACACTTGTTCTCGCTCTCTCTCGCTCTCACACATACAAAGAGACAGTTCCCTGCTCCATCTCTAAGCACCAAGCAACAAACCCCTACACCCCCTTCCTCCTACAGAGTTACTGTATCACACACACAAACACACACGCACACACCAATCATCTCATGGGAGGACTTAAATTTTTACCAAGAACAGCCGTAAGGACAGAAGAGACATGTTATCTCAGATGAACTGATAGGATCTGGTGCATCAGACACTCAGCCAGCCCCAGCCCCAACTGCTGATTCAGAGATAACCCACAACCCCCTACCTCCCACACACACACACACACACACACACCCCATGCTGCTCACTCCGCCACGGGCGCTGACTGCCTCAGTGCAGGTAGTGTATCCATGGTAGATGGAGCACTTACTCTCTATAGTATTAAATGGTGGGGGTGACCTCACCGGCATGCTTAAGCAGCCGGGGATCCGTGTAAGGAAGTTGGAGTGCTTAATATTTTCATCACAGCGCTGACTTAAGCCCCTTAAATGCTTTGGCAACACTTATTCCATTGTGTTGCCAATGAAGCCCATAACACGTTTGATTTGGACGAGGAACTGGGGGAGACAGGAAGGAAGAGTGATGGGGACAGCATTGGCTTTCCGCACACTGCGACAAAACACACACGCATGTGCACGTACATACACACTTGCATGCGCAGTGGTAGACACACACACACAGATGACTGTGTCATAATGCGAGAGCATGTCTAATTGAATACATTAGCGTTGTGTGGAATATGAATATGGTTTGTGACAGATGCAGTTGACAGAGGGAGATTCATCTGAACTGTTCAGGAACTGGAGCAGTGAGGGACTGGTGAATGCATTTAGTTAGTACAACACAGCATAACACTGTGGAATGTTTTCCTCCCCAATGGTTTTGCAGTGGGGTGTTTTGGACTTGGTTATGATGAGTAACTGTGCATGCTCGACCTAGCCTGGGGTGGTAGGTAGTATCCTAGTGGTTAGAGCGGTGGAGCTGTAGCCAAGGAAAATGTGACCTTGCAACCAAAATGTTGCAATCCAAGGTACCATATGCCGTTGTGCCCTTAAGCAAGGCATGTCACACTTCCCTGCAGCCAAATTACCTAGTGGCCTCATGGGTGGAATGTTATTAATATTTTTCAAAATGTCATACTTAATAAACGTAGGGTTTTTTTTTACACCGAAAAATCTGGTGTTTCTATGTCAAAAGGTTTTGTTATATTTCAGTCTTCTGTGATGTTTTTAAAGTATAATATTGGGATTCAAACTCAAAATGGAATACATTTCAACTCTAAATCTGATATGGAACAGGAGTCTTCTTTTTTTTAAGTCCATAACCACGTGTGTGAGGTGTATATTTTGGTTTCAAAGTAGATTTGTTTAAGACCGTCAAGAAACAGTCTGACCCTGACTTAGCCCACAGTAAAAGGTTAACCCCTGAATGCCGGGTAGAGCAAAATATACATTTGTGTTATGACAGATGGAGTAGAAAATGACTAGCCTACTGTGTGCAAACCCTGTGATTTCTTAGTGGCATACATGTATGTCTCATTACTAAGTTAAAGACTGTCAGTAACAGAATGTATTTACAGTCTCATCAAGCACTTACTTCAACAGGAGCCACAGTCACATGCTCACTAATGCATGAAAACACAAACATGCTACCAAACACACACACTGTTCTAATAACACGCATACAGACACACATACACACTGTTCTGAGAACACGCATACAGACACACACACTGTTTTAATAACACGCATACAGACACACACACACTGTACTCCACACACAGAGACGCGAACAAAGCTCTCCCTCGCCCTCCATTTGGTAAATCTGACCACAATTCTATCCTCCTGATTCCTGCTTACAAGCAAAAATTAAAGCAGGAAGCACCAGTGACTCGGTCTATAAAAAAGTGGTCAGATGAAGCAGATGCTAAACTACAGGACTGTTTTGATATCACAGACTGGAACATGTTCCGGTATTCTTCCGATGGCATTGAGGAGTACACCACATCAGTCACTGGCTTCATCATTAAGTGCATCGAGGACGTTGTTCCCACAGTGACTGTACGTACATACCCCAACCAGAAGCCATGGATTACAGGAAACATTTGGACTGAGCTAAAGGATAGAGCTGCCGCTTTCAAGGTGTGGGACTCTAACCTGGAAGCTTATAAGAAATCCTGCTATGCCCTCCAACGAACCATCAAACAGGCAAAGCGCCAGTACAGGGCTAAGATTGAGTCGTACTACACCGGCTTCGACGCTCGTCTTATGTGGCAGGGCTTGCAACCTATTACAGACTACTAAGGGAAGCACAGCCGCGAGCTGTCCAGGGACACAAGCCTATCAGACGAGCTAATTCACTTCTATGCTCGCTTCGAGGCAAGCAACAGTGAGGCATGCATGAGAGCATCAGCTGTTTCGGAAGACTGTGTGATCACACTCTCCGTAGCCAACGTGAGCAAGACCTTTAAACAGGTCATCCCCAAAGCCAACACTTCCTTTGGCCGCGTTTCCTTCCAGTTCTCTGCTGCCAATGACTGGAACAAATAGCAAAAATCACTGAAGCTGGAGACTTATATCTCCCTCTCTAACTTTAAGCATCAGCTGTCAGAGCAGCTTACCGATCACTGTACCTGTACACAGCCAATCTGTTAATAGCACACCCAACTACCTCATCCCCATATTGTTATTTATCTTCTTGTTCTTTTTGCACCCCAGTATCTCTACTTGCACATCATCATCAGCACATCCATCACTCCAGTGTTAATGCTACATTGTAATTATTTCGCTTCTGTGACCTATTTATTGCCTTACCTCCCTAATCTTCTACATTTGCACACACTGTACATTGATTTTTTTCTATTGTGTTATTGACTGTACGTTTGTTTATGTGTAACTCTGTGTTGTTGTTTTTGTCGCACTGCTTTGCTTTATCTTGGCCAGGTCGCAGTTGTAAATGAGAACTTGTTCTTAACTGGCCTACCTGGTTAAATAAAAAATAAAATAAAAAGGTCAACGTACAAAAGGGGCCAGACGGATTACCAGGACATGTGCTCCGGGCATGTGCTGACCAACTGGCAGATGTCTTCACTGACATTTTCAACATGTCCCTGATTGAATCTGTAATACCAACATCTTTCAAGCAGACCACCATAGTCCCTGTGCCCAAGAACACTAAGGCAACCTGCCTAAATGACTACAGCACTCACATCCGTAACCATGAAGTGCTTTGAAAGGCTGGTAATGGCTCACATCAACACCATTATCCCAGAAACCCTAGACCCACTCCAATTTACATACCGCCCAAACAGATCTACAGATGATGCAATCTCTATTGCACTCCCCACTGCCCTTTCCCGCTTGACCAAAAGGAACACCTACAGTTGAAGTCGGAATATTGCATACACTTAGGTTGGAGTCATTAAAACTAGTTTTTCAACCACTCCACAAATTGGAGTGGTTAAAACCTGTTAGGGAGTGGCGGCAGTGGTCGGAGGTTTGAAGAGTCTGGCGTGCCCAAAGTAAAATGCCTGGTACTCATAATTAGTATTGGATAGAAAACACTCTGAAGTTTCTAAAACTGTTAAGATAATGTCTGTGAGTATAACAGAACTGATTTGGCAACCAGAGAAATATCCATCCGGAAAATGTGATTCTGTGAAGTGACACTTTTCCCATTGACTTGGTATTGAAAGGAGGGGGATCCAGCTCCCAGATTGCAGTACCTACGGTGGATTTTCTGAACAAAACGTGCCAACCAAACTGAGCTTTTAGGACATAAAGAGGAACATTTATTGTGTTGCTGGGATCTTCAAAGGTAAGCAATTTGTTTTATCGCTATTTTTGAGTTTTGTGACACTACTGGTTGTGAAATTATGCTAATGCAGGAAGTACGCGGGGCGCTGTCCTCAGACAATCAAATGTTATGCTTTCACCGTAAAGCCTTTTTGAAATCTGACAACGCTGTGAGATGACCAAGATTCTAAGCCTTTGAAGAATGTGCAACACTTGTATTTTCATGAATGTTTTATATTACTACTTTTGTAATTTGAATTTGCACTTGAGAGAGTGAATTCGCCCCACTGATCTCTAAGAAGTTTTAACAAACTATAGTTTTGGCAAGTCGGTTAGGACTTCTACTTTGTGCATGACACAAGTAATTTTTCCAACAATTGTTTACAGACAGATTATTTCACTTATAATTCACTGTATCACAATTCCAGTGGGTCAGAAGTTTACATACACTAAGTTGACTGTGCCTTTAACAGCTTGGAAAATTCCAGAAAATGATGTCATGGCTTTAGAAGCTTCTGATAGTCTAATTGACATCATTTGAGTCAATTGGAGGTGTACTTTTGGATGTATTTCAAGGCTTACCTTCAAACTCAGTGTCTCTGAAATCATGGGAAAATCTAAAGAAATCAGCCAAGACCTCCACAAGTGGTAGACCTCCACAAGTCTGGTTCATCCTTGGGAGCAATTTCCAAACGCCTGAAGGTACCACGCTCATCTGTACAAACAATAGTATGCAAGTATAAACACCATGGGACCACACAGCCGTCATACGCCCAGGAAGGAGACGCGTTCTGTCTCCTAGAGATGAACGTACTTTGGTGCGAAAAGTGCAAATCAATCCCAGAACAACAGCAAAGGACCTTGTGACGATGCTGGAGGATACGGGTACAAAAGTATCTATATGGCCAAGCTGATCCTAGACACTGGAGCCCCTTAGGGGTGCGTGCTCAGTCCCCTCCTGTACTCCCTGTTCACCCACGACTGCGTGGCCAGGCACGACTCCAACACCATCATTAAGTTTGCAGACGACACAACAGTGGTAGGCCTGATCACTGAAAATGACGAGACAGCCTATAGGGAGGAGGTCAGAGACCTGGCCGGGTGGTGCCAGAATAACAACCTATCCCTCAATGTAACCAAGACTAAGGAGATGATTGTGGACTACAGGAAAAGGAGGACTGAGCACGCCCCCATTCTCATTGACGGGGCTGTAGTGGAGCAGGTTGAGAGCTTCATGTTCCTTGGTGTCCACATCACCAACAAATTGAAATGGTCCAAATGCACCAAGACAGTCGTGAAGACGACACGACAAAGCCTATTCCCCCTCAGGAAACTAAAAAGATTTGGCGTGGGTCCTCAGATCCTCAAACGTTTCTACAGCTGCAACATCGAGAGCATCCTGACTGGTTGCATCACTGCCTGGTACGGCAACTGCTCACTACAGAGGGTAGTGCGTACGGCCCAGTACATCACTGGGGCTAAGTTGCCTGCCACCCCAGTCATAGACTGTTCTCTCTACTACCGCATGGCAATCGATACCGGAGTGCCAAGTCTAGGACCAAAAGACTTCTCAACAGCTTTTACCCGCAAGCCATAAGACTACTGAACAGGTAATCAAATGGCTACCCGGACTATTTGCATTGTGTGCCCCCCCCCAACCCCTCTTTTACGCTGCTGCTACTCTCTGTTTATCATATATGCATAGTCATTTTAACTATACATTCATGTACATACTACCTCAATTAGCCCGACTAACCGGTGCCTGTATATAGCCTCGCTACTGTTGTTCACCTAATACCTATTTTTTACTTAAAACTTGCACTGTTGGTTAGGGCCTGTAAGTAAGCATTAAACTGTAAGGTCTACACCTGTTGTATTTGGCACACGTGACAAATTAACTTTTATTTGATTCTGAGAACACGCATACAGACACACACACACACACACTGTTCTGAGAACACGCATACAGACACACACACACACACACTGTTCTGAGAACACGCATACAGACATACACACACACACTGTTCTGAGAGCATGCATACAGACACACACACATTGTTCTGATAACACGCATACAGACACACACACACACACACACACACACACACACTGTTCTGAGAACACACATACAGACACACACACACTGTTCTGAGAACACACATACAGACACACACACACACACTGTTCTGAGAACACGCATACAGACACACACACTGTTCTGAGAACACACATACAGACACACACACACTGTTCTGAGAACACGCATACAGACACACACACATGCAGCCATTATGGACTGTCTTAATACAGCGGCTATAAAACAGGTCATTGGACAAAGAGGACCTCTATGAGGCCTCTGCCTCTCTGTCTCTGTCTTTCTGTCGCTCGCCCTCTCTGTCTCTGGGTTTCAACTGAGGGATTGTAGGGGAAGAAGGCCTTGGCCACTAAACATCCTAAACAGACCCAGCTATATACCCTGTCTGAATGGACTGCTGGGCGGTCACACACACAGCTACTGTTCCCTGACCTGAAAGACAGTCATTGTCGCATCCACACCCCAAACCTTCACAAAATAACTAAAATGCTAAATATGCATCCGCGGACGCACACTTACACACACTTACACACACTGATAGAGAGTGGAAGCAGGCAGGCTGTGGGAGGAGAGCAGGGGTTATATAAACCAGACACAGACGGACAGATAGACAGCTGTCACCACTCTGGGATATTCTGAACGACAGAGAGGAAGAGGAGGAGGAGGAAGAACACCTAGGAACTAAAGCTATATTGACTATATTGACCTGACTTCAGGATAGAGAGACGGGACGACAAGATAACAAAACAACCACAACGAGAGAGGTGGATGAGACAAGAAGATCAAACACGGAATAGACTTTGTTTGGATCAGAGGGACAATATCCTTTCCGAGCTACAACGACAGACAGCACAGAGCAATTTCCTTGGTGTCAGGTTCTGGTGTGGTTCCTTTTAGGGACTTGGAGGTTCCATGATAAGTCTGTGACTACTTCAGTGCCATTGACAGTGCCAGGGCACGCGGTAGTGGTAGTGGTAGTGGTAGCATTGACTGGCTAATTGCAGACAGAAGGGAGGGGACTTTGTAGCAATCTGGGGATGACACCGCTGTTCTCCTCAATCAGATAGGGTTCAGCGAGGTGTGTGCTGCTGCAGTCCGGTCACCCTCAGTAAGCTATACACTCTCCGGGCCGGGCCCTTGCCACTGCTGCATTAGGAGCTGCCAATCAGAACCAACAACCAACTCCACACGGACCGCAGCAACTGAACTGAGCTCACTGACAGAGCGGGTAGTGAACACGAGACTCAACACAGTGACTGGAACATAGTGACTGGAAGCAGCCGGGTGCAGCAGAGAGACATTGTGATACTGTATAATCATACAGAGGGATGACATGCATACACGTTTCACTATAGGCCTACTGTGGGATGGAGAGATAGAGAAAGAGCCTATAGAGTAATGCTATGTGTGTGATATTGTAGGGTGTTTATATCACACAGGGAGACAGTATTCATTTGTAAAGCAGTTACCATCACAGTTGGATACGGTGATGTGTGATAGTGAACAGTGGGAGACAATTTAGCTGATGACATGTTTGTGTTGTCAAAAGTATCATTTGTGGGGATGGAGCCCAGAGTTGAGAGACATAAGTACAGAAACAGTTTCATGTATAGTACAGTATAATGTCTTGCTTCAGATGGTTTACTCCGATGTGTCTGTTCGGCTGATGTAGAGTAATGATATTGGTTTGTTTGGTATTGGCATTCGTTGTGTGGTCTGTGGTTTGCCGTTTGACTGGTTCTAGCCTATTGGTTAGTATCATTGCTTTGTTCCATTGATTTGATGTTTAGTTATGTAGTCCTACACAGCAATGCAGCTCTGTTTGCAGGCAGTCATTTGGCTAATTGTGTGGTGATAGTTAGTAGTAACGTTGTAAGACATTCTAGTTCTACGCTGTGGTGATGTTCGATCGGTGGTATTTTGTCAAAAGACTACAGCTCTGAAGAAACGTGCGTGTTGTGTACTGGTAAAGCCCCGGCTTTGTTGTGTGTCACTGCAACCCTAGCTGTGCTCTGCTGTGCTCTGCTCTGCTGTACGGCGGCTGTGTCCTGTGTCACAGAAGAAGCATTGATCAGACAGCTACTGAGGCTCAATACACAATGAGGCCTGATCCGAGATCTCTCCCCTTCCCCCTCTCCCTCTCCCTGCGTGCCCTGCTCCTGCTCTGCCTTGCGCGTAAGTCACACACATGCGCGCGCACACACTTGCATGCGCAATGGATGTTCAATGTGCATTCACGGAAAATATACATACTGTACATTTACACATACACATGACACACACTAAGTTATATACAGATGAAGGATCTTCATTTGATCACACTGTTGCAGAACTTTCCTGCAGTGCAGGACATTTTAAACATGTAGCATGTGTATTAGAGGTTTAGAAAGGCTTCTGAAGGGTGTCATTTCTACTTTGACATTTCAGACTTAATTTGCCCTAACAAAAAATGTATCAACCCCTACAAAAATATCTGTTCATTATAATCCACAAACTGGCTCAAATGTAAGATCCTTCATCTGTACAGACCCTGGCTCACCTCACTACATCAAGCTAGGTTATCTTGCTCCATCTTTCACCTCTCAGTGGGATCATTGTGGCCAACACGTGATAATGGATGAGAGAAATGGGAAGATTGGGAGACTTCATAAATGTCATGTAAAATGGGGAAAAGCTACAGAGTGAGGGAAATTGAAGACAAGACACGTAGGGATAGAAAGATAGAGTGGACCGAGAGAAAAGCAGTGTGAATGACCTCTCAAATCGCTATGATTTAGGTGTGAATTTCCAATGAGCATTATGTATGAGCAGAGTGCTGTAGAGAGGAGGGATACACCCGTGGGGCTGTAGGACTGGGGAAATGGGGAAACCAGGATGAAGGAGTACACTTGAGAGAGTGAGAGAGAGAGAGACTGGTAGAGGGATGGAGAGCAAGAAAGACTGGTAGAGGGATGGAGAGGGAGAGAAAGACTGGTAGAGGGATGGAGAGAGAGAGAAAGACGGATGGAGAGAGAGAGAAAGACTGGTAGAGGGATGGAGAGAGAGAGAAAGACTGGTAGAGGGATGGAGAGAAAGACTGGTAGAGGGATGGAGAGGGAGAGAAAGACTGGTAGAGGGATGGAGAGAGAGAGAAAGACTGGTAGAGGGATGGAGAGGGAGAGAAAGACTGGAAGAGGGATGGAGAGGGAGAGAAAGACTGGTAGAGGGATGGAGAGGGAGAGAAAGACTGGTAGAGGGATGGAGAGAGAGAGAAAGACTGGTAGAGGGATGGAGAGAGAGAGAAAGACTGGTAGAGGGATGGAGAGAAAGACTGCTAGAGGGATGGAGAGGGAGAGAAAGACTGGTAGAGGGATGGAGAGAGAGAGAAAGACTGGTAGAGGGATGGAGAGGGAGAGAGAGACTGGTAGAGGGATGGAGAGAGAGAGAGAGACTGGTAGAGGGATGGAGAGAGAGAGAAAGACTGGGAGAGGGAGAGAAAGACTGGTAGAGGGATGGAGAGAGAGAGAAAGACTGGTAGAGGGATGGAGAGGGAGAGAAAGACTGGTAGAGGGATGGAGAGAGAGAGAAAGACTGGTAGAGGGATGGAGAGAAAGACTGGTAGAGGGATGGAGAGGGAGAGAAAGACTGGTAGAGGGATGGAGAGAGAGAGAAAGACTGGTAGAGGGATGGAGAGGGAGAGAAAGACTGGAAGAGGGATGGAGAGGGAGAGAAAGACTGGTAGAGGGATGGAGAGGGAGAGAAAGACTGGTAGAGGGATGGAGAGGGAGAGAAAGACTGGTAGAGGGATGGAGAGAGAGAGAAAGACTGGTAGAGGGATGGAGAGAGAGAGAAAGACTGGTAGAGGGATGGAGAGAAAGACTGCTAGAGGGATGGAGAGGGAGAGAAAGACTGGTAGAGGGATGGAGAGAGAGAGAAAGACTGGTAGAGGGATGGAGAGAGAGAGAAAGACTGGTAGAGGGATGGAGAGAGAGAGAAAGACTGGTAGAGGGATGGAGAGAGAGAGAAAGACTGGGAGGGATGGAGAGGGAGAGAAAGACTTGGTAGAGGGATGGAGAGAGAGAGAAAGACTGGTAGAGGGATGGAGAGGGAGAGAAAGACTGGTAGAGGGATGGAGAGAGAGAGAGAAAGACTGGTAGAGGGATGGAGAGAGAGAGAAAGACTGGTAGAGGGATGGAGAGGGAGAGAAAGACTGGTAGAGGGATGGAGAGAGAGAGAAAGACTGGTAGAGGGATGGAGAGAGAGAGAAAGACTGGTAGAGGGATGGAGAGAGAGAGAAAGACTGGTAGAGGGATGGAGAGAGAGAGAAAGACTGCTAGAGGGATGGAGAGAGAGAAAGACTGGTAGAGGGATGGAGAGAGAGAGAAAGACTGGTAGGGGGATGGAGAGAGAGAGAAAAAAGTGAAAAGGAAGATGAGGGAGAGAAAGACAGTGAGCCCAGGAACCACTGTGGGCAGGTGAGCTAGTGTTTCCTCTGTCATCATTCTATTTGTTCTCAAGCAGCGTATTAATATTCAGAGATGTTCTGTAAATAACCATGGCTGCAACGGGTCCACTTCCTCCAAGCCAATCAAAATCTGGATTGCCGAATTTGCATATTGGATCTATATAGGGACATTTCGAGGCATGGGATGGCGGGAGGGAGGGAATGTCGCTGTGAATCTCCAGCGTGGTATCAACGTGTAATGGGCCTGTACATTTTCCTTAAGCTACCCTTGTGTGTGGCAGTCGTTGCCAGAGCAGTGTTGGGCTGTGACGGCTCGCTTTAGCTGTTTGAGAGAGAGAGAGAGCGCATTTATTCCATCTTACTTCCAATTTCATCTGTTTGTCCTCATGTCCTCTCTCTCAATCCCTCTCTCTTTCTCCCTGTCCTGAACAAAACAGGATGATTATACTGCAGACTTGAGCTGCAGAACAAATCACATTTAGTGATGGAGAGTGTGGAGAACCGTGCGGGAATGAGAGATACCCACTGAGACAGAGAGGGGCAGACAGAGAGGGGCAGACAGAAAGGGGCAGACAGAGAGGGGGAGACTTGCAGAATGGAAGGAAAGTATCGCAAGATTAGAGGCTAGATGAAGGAAGAGAGACATGGATAGAGGGAGGGAGTAGGTGAGGGAAAGAGGGAGTAGGTGAAAAGGAAGAGGAAGATAATGAGATTAGAGAAGAAGAATAGAATACAGTAGGGGGAAATTATAAGCTCTAAGGACCGAGAGGGAGGGAGGAGAGGAGAACAGAATGAGAGCAAAAAGCGACCAGAGATTTTTTTATTGTTTATTTCACTTTTGTTTATAATCTATTTCACTTGCTTTGGCAATGTTAACATATGTTTCCCATGCCAATAAAGCCCCTTAAATTCAAATTGAATTAAGAGACAGAGAGAGACGGAGAGAGAGACTTTGGCAATGTAAACATGTTTCCCATGCCGATATAGCCCCTTAAATTAAAATTCAATTGAGAGGGGGGAGACAGGAAGAAAAGAGGGGTAGGGAGAGCGAACAGAACAAGGTAATGAGAAAGAGAAGAAGCTAGATTGTAAAGGATTATGTATTATTTATAGTTGAGGATTTTTTTGTGGATTTGATTGGCAGTGTTAGAATCCTGGGAGAGATGGAGGGATAATTTTAGACCAGAAAGAGAGAGAGAGGAGGGAGAGGAGGGAAAATAATCGTATTCTGTCAGCTTTTTCACTGATGCAGAGGCAGCACACCCTGCTAAACTCACTGGTTTACCTGAAGCAAACGCTCTCTGACAAGCTTAAACACAGAAAAATGAATTTGCGTATGCAGCTAACCATAGCTAACTACAGACAGGATTTAAATGTGTTGTCAACCCAATTAACTGGTAAAAAAACATTAACTTTCATTGGGAAAGACAGCTGTTTTTTGACTTGTTGTGTAGCCTATCTAGACTCAACCTCATGTGAAGTCCCTCTGGCTGCCTGCTAGCCTATCTCTCCTGTCTTGTTATTGACCTGGAGGGTGTGTGTGTGTTTGTTTGTGTGTGTGTGTGCGTGCGTGTACATGCGTGTGGTTGTCTTGAAGTCTCCATGGCGATAACTCAGTCCACTAATCCTACAGTAAGCTACACGCTGAGCCATTCTAGGATTTACTGAGACCCCTCCGTCTTCATACACCTGGCTGTGCTCCCAACTTCCACCCTCTAACCCTCTCTATAACTCAGCTTCACCTTGGGAACCATTTAGGACGCCCCGGATACGGCCTTGTTTATTTATACCTATATGTATTATTTATTTATTTGTTTGTTTATGCATTTTGAAATGATTGGCTGTCTGAGTGCTGTGTAGCTGGCGTAAATAAATGCACCTTTTCAGGGCGGTGGAGAGAGTGGAGGGGAGCTCTGATCAGGGACTTTCTCTGTGATGAAACACTGCCCCCACTTGGCCAAAAGAGGAACTGACAATAATATCTTGTTTTATTTATCTGTTTTTCATACTGTCAGTACACCGCTTCGGTATCGATCGCCTTACATTCTCTCTCAATCTAATTCCGTGCATGTGGAGTATTTTATTATGACTCTGATTTTAATGGGGTCAGGATTAATACTTCTGCCACGGTGGGTCTTTTCTCTCCTTTAGCGATGCTACTGTATCGAGGTCTAGCCTGCCTATTGGTATTCACAAGCCCCTGGCCTACAGTGGATGGATGACTATAAAAACTACAGTTAAAGTGGCAGGGCCACCATGGGGCCATGCTGAGGGGCCATGCTGAGGGGCCATGCTGAGGGGACCTGCGTCATCGCATATCTCTCTCCCAGCTGTGGTGTTATTATACTGGACCCCCACTCTGCTCCTACATGCATTTCCTGGCTTTCTGTCCCTGTCTCCCGCCACCTCGCCTGGTCCCGTTGGCTTGGCAGCCAGGTGCGTGGTGGTGGATGCGTCATGCACAGCGCAGGCCTGCCTGGTATGTCTCTACACCAGCAGCATCGGCGGGTAGCTAGGCCTGATCTCCATTGAAGAGGTGACAGCTGGCGGAGGAAGTGGAAGTAAGGGACTCTAATTAGTCCTATTTTCTAGCCTCGGCCTCAAACATCCCCCCAGTCTTTTCTGCCTGGATTTGTATGTGCTGTTCTATGGGTTTTGATATGAATAACTCACAATGACTTCCCGGGCTGGGCCTCTGCTTGATATATGGTGCTGCTAGTACAATTAGTGCCATTAAAACAATGGTGGCCAAGTTGCCGGTTGCCAGGGTGATGAGTAATACCAGTCATTAAGTGGCCTAAATAATTGGGAGGGCGGTGGTGAACACTGATGACCGTGATATGAATCACAATATTGATGTAGAGAATGGCGACTAATAATGACTCCAATTAGTGATAATTGTCCAGGAGTTTTTGTGATGTCCTCTTTATTTCTCTCTCTCTCTCTCTCTCTCTCTCTCTCTCTCTCTCTCTCTCTCTCTCTCTCTCTCTCTGTCTCTCTCTGTCTCTCGCTGTCTCTGTGTCTCTCTCTGTGTGTCTCTTGCTCTCTCTCTCGCTCTCTCTGTCTTTCTCTCTCTGCATGTCTCTCTCTCTCTCTGTCTTTCTCTCTCTGCATGTCTCTCTCTCTCTCTCTCTCGCTGTCTCTGTCTCTCGCTCTCTCTGTGTCTCTCTGTGTGTCTCTGTGTGTCTCTCTCTCTCGCTCTCTCTGTCTTTCTCTCTGCATGTCTCTCTCTCTCTCTCTCTCTCTCTCTCTCTCTCTCTCTCTCTCTCTCTCTCTCAGTGTCTCTCTCTCTCAATTCAATTCAAGGGGCTTTATCGGCATGGGAAACATATGTTAACATTGCCAAAGCAAGTGAAGTACATAATATACAAAAGTGAAATAAACAATAAAAATGAACAGTAAACATTACACTCACAGAAGTTCCAAAAGAATAATGACATTACAAATGTCTTTATATGTATATATACAGTGTTGTAATGATGTGCAAATGGTTAAAGTACAAAAGGGAAAATAAATAAACATAAATATAGGTTGTATTTACAATGGTGTTTGTTCTTCACTGGTTGCCCATTTCTTGTGACAACAGGTCACAAATATTGCTGCTGTGATGACACTGTGGTATTTCACCCAGTAGATATGGGAGTTTGTCAAAATCGTGTTTGTTTTCGAATTCTTTGTGAATCTGAGGGAAATATGTGTCTCTAATATGGTCATACATTTGGCAGGAGGTTAGGAAGTGCAGCTCAGTTTCCACCTCATTTTGTGGACAGTGTGCATATAGCCTGTCTTCTCTTGAGAGCCAGGTCTGCCTACAGCAGCCTTTCTCAGTAGCAAGGCTATGCTCACTGAGGCTGTACATAGTCAAAGATTTAAGTTTAAGTTTGAGTCAGTCACAGTGGTCAGGTATTCTGCCACTGTGTACTCTCTGTTTAGGGCCAAATATGTGTCAAGTAATTATCTTTTTGTTTTGTCATGATTTGGTTGGGTCTAATTGTGTTGCTGTTGCTGTCCTGGGGCTCTGACTCTCTCTTTCTCTCTCTCTGTCTCTCTGTCTCTCTCTCTCTCTAACAAACACAACCAAACACAATCACACTCGACCACACACACAACCCCAACCACACAGAACCACACACACAACGACAACCACACACACACACAAACACAACCACACAACCACAATCACACACACAACCACAACCACACACACACACAAACACAACATCACACACAACATCACACACAACCACACACATACAACCACACACACAACCGCAAACACAAACACAAACACACACACAACCAAAACCACACACACACACAAACACAACCACACACACAAGCCACCATTACATTACCATGACTTCAGTTCAGAACTCCAAACTGTGTGTGTGTGTGTGTGTGTGTGTATGTGTGTGTGTGTGTGTGTGTGGCTGCGCAATAGGTGTGAAGGGATGCATACGTGTGTGAGCCGAGAGAGAAGGGTAGAGAGAATGTATGTAGGAGAAAGAGAAGTCTCTCTGCGTGTGTGTGTACTACTGCTGTTGGCCACTTAGCTGTATGGTTCCCATCTGCCTCTGAGGAACCCACAGTCCAGTATATGGGTTGTGTTGCTACAGTATGTCAGTCTCTCTCTATTAGGACTGTGGTAGGCTAATGGCTGCTAATGATAATCATGAGAACAGTCCAACCACCAAGCTCATTTACCGCTCCTCCCTGCCTGTGTCCATGTCAATTAATAACAGCATTTGTTTCTCTCTCTTCGTCACCATCTCTCTCTCTCTCTCTCTCTCTCAGTTTCTATCTGTTTCTCTACATCTCTCCCACTCCTAATGCTACTCAGAGCCATGTTATATGACTCTGCCGCTACTATCCTTCAAAAAACACACTAGTATTCATGAGTCATGACTACACCAAAATATAATGAATGTATCTCACGTCTATGTATACTGACTGTCAATGGAGCAGAATCAATAGTTTTTTACTTGCTTTTCTGTGAATGTTACGGTTTGTATTGAAGTGAGGTTGAAACTAAATGTCTCTCTCTCTCTCTCTAGCGCGTTGCCAGGCGGTGCAGGCTGAGAATGTGACAGTATTGGAGGGAGGCACGGCCCAGATCTCCTGTCGTCTGCAGAACTATGACGGCTCCATCGTGGTCATCCAGAACCCTCGCAGACAGACCCTCTTCTTCAACGGCACACGAGGTGTGTGTGTGTGTGTGTCTCTTTGTGTGTATGTTTATGCGTGTGTGTTTGTGTGTTCATGTATGTGTGTGAGAGAGAGAGAGACAGTGAGGTTTCAACAATCTCTGTGGTCAGGGTTTGAAAAACCAGTCAGCCCCAAGAAGCCACCAGATCAATGTGGTTATGAGGGAGGTCAACCTATTGACCCCATTAGCTGGCCTCTTTAATTTGAATTTGAAGTCTCAGTTCATTATGGAGGAGTACTTTCTAGGACTTCTAAACTGCATGCTCCCCTCCCTACCTCATTACGCAATAACAACATGGATCATGTTCTGCCAGATCTGCCAGATGAAAGCAGTATATTGAAGCCTTCAGTCCAACTAGCCCTCTCTGTCAGATCAGGACTACCGGTTCACACTATTAAGTATTTAGTGCCGCTTGCTCCCCGAGGAGGAGAACCTTTTTTTCCGTCTGAAAGCATGATGGACCTTAATAGGACAGAGTCAGAGAGAGAAGGGGAGAGAGAGAGAAGGGGGGAGAGAGAGGTTAGGTATTGTAGGGTATGAGTTTACCTCTCTCTCTCCTCTCTCTCTCTCTCACACAGATGCACATACACACACACACACACACACACACACACACACTGCAGGGCGATTCCAATGCTGCCCATTACCATTAGTGCAGGGATCAGGGTAACCCATGGTGTTTCTGGCAGCCTTCCGTGCTGAACCATTCCCCTCTAAAACTGTAGAAAGGTCCTGCACTGTTAGGTAAAGGGAATGAGGCAATGAGCTGTCCAGCTACAGCACTAAACCAATGGGCTCTGATGAAGCTTGTGTCTCAAATGTCACACTATTCCCTTTATAGTGCACTACTTTAAACCAGGGGATCTGGTCCCCATAGGGATCTGGTCAATAGTAGTGCACTATATAGGGAATCAGGTGCCGTTATGGACACGCAAGGTCTTTTATAAGGCTGTCCAGCATAGAAACAGACTATAGGAACAGTAATAGACCTGTTCAAGAGGACTCTGTGGAGGACTCCCATCTATCTCCTCTAGCTCTGACTGCCTGTGGATCCCATCTATCTCCTCTAGCTCTGACTGCGTGGAATGCAAATGAGCTGGGACAAAAGGTGAAATAGGACTTGAACAAGCTGTGACATTTAGTTGCCATTTAGTGTTTTTCTGTCGGGAATCACTCTCACATTCAGGGAGCTTTGTGAAATAGTATTCTAAGGCAAATGTATACTATTTTCTCTCTGTCTACAATAAATTCCTCTGTGTTTCACACAGACACACATGCACACACTAAACCTCTGATATAATGAATGATGTTGTGAAATGGTGAAGTATTACACCAGGGAAGAGAGAAGGAATTCTCTCTGCAGAAGCAAACACAAAAGAGCAAGGAGAAAGGGACTAATAAAAAGAGACGAAAGAGAGGGGGAAAGAGAGGGGGAAAGAGAAGGAGGAAAAGAGGAAAGAGAGGGGGGAAGAGAGGAAAGAGAGGGAGGTAGAGAGGAAAGAGAGGGAGGAAGAGAGGGCGGTAGAGAGGAAAGAGAGAGGTTGTGCAGTCAGTCAGTCAGTCGATACAAAGTGGGTTTGGGGAGGTTTATGAGACAATGACCATCAAGTCCCTGTCACACTCTGACGGTTATTAGCATTATTTGTTATTATCATGATTTTCTCACAATAGATTTTTCCCTTTCTCTGACAAAGAAACATAGTTTTGCTCTTCTCAATGCCTCTGTGGTTGCTATGATACTATAGCCTTCGTCAAGAGGTCACAGTGGATTGTTGGCGCCGACAGAGATGGCCGCCTCGCTTTTCGCGTTCTTAGGAAGCTATGCAGTATTTCGTTTTTTTATGTATTATTTCTTACATTGTTACCCCAAGAAATCTTAAGTTTATTACATACAGCCGGGAGGAACTGTTGGATATAAGAGCAACATCAACTTACCAACATTACGACCAGGAATACAACTTTCCCAAAGCGGATCCTCTGTTTGGTCCACCAACCAGGACAATAGACCGGATCCCAGCCGGCGACCCAAAACAACGGCGCCGCAGGAGAAGGGGCAGAAGGGGCGGTCTTCTGGTTAGGCTCCGTGGACGGGCACATCGCGCACTGCTCCCAAGTATACTACTTGCCAATGTCCAGTCTCTTGACAACAAGGTTGACGAAATCCAAGCAAGGGTTGCCTTCCAGAGAGACATCAGAGATTGTAACGTTCTTTGCTTCACGGAAACATGGCTCACTCGGGATACGTCATCATAGTCGGTACAACCACCTGGTTTCTTCACGCATCGCACAGACAGAAACAAGCATCTATCTGGTAAGAAGAAGGGTGGGGGTGTATGCCTTATGATTAACGAGATGTGGTGTGATCATAACAACATACAGGAACTCAAGTCCTTTTGTTCACCTGACATAGAATTCCTTACAATCAAATGCCGACCGCATTATCTACCAAGAGAATTCTCTTCGATTATAATCACAGTCACGTATATCCCCCCTCAAGCTAACACATCGACGGCCCAACTTCATTGGACTCTATGTAAACTGGAACCACATATCCTGAGACTGCACTTATTGTAGCTGGGGATTTTAACAAGGCTAATCTGAAAACAAGGCTCCCTAAATTTTATCAGCATATCGAATGTGCGACCCGGGCCGGGAAAATCCTGGATCATTGTTATTCTAACTTTCACGACGCATACAAAGCCATTCCCCGTCCCCCTTTCGGCAAATCTGACCACGACTCCATTTTGTTGCTCCCAGCCTATAGACAGAAACTAAAACAGGAAACGCCCGTAATCAGGTCTGTTCAACGCTGGTCCGACCAATCGGATTCCACGCTTCAAGATTGCTTCAATCACGTGGACTGGGATATGTTCCGCATAGCGTTGGACAATAACATTGATGAATACGCTGATTCGGTGAGTGAGTTTATCAGCAAGTGCATCAGTGATGTTGTACCCACAGCGACTATTAAAACCTTCCCCAACCAGAACTCGTGGATTGATGACAGCATTCGCGCAAAACTGAAAGCACGAACCACTGCTTTTAATCAGGGTAAGGCGACTGGAAACATGACTGAATACAAACAGTGTAGGTATTCCCTCCGCAAGGCAATCAAACAAGCTAAGCGTCAGTATAGAGACAAAGTAGAGTCGCAATTCAACAGCTCAGACACGAGCGGTATGTGGCAGGGTCTACAGTCAATCACAGACTACAAAAAGAAAATCAGCCCCGTCGCGGACCACGATGTCTTGCTCCCAGACAAACTCAACAACTTCTTTGCACGCTTTGAGGACGATACAGTTCCACCAACACGGCCCACTACCAAAACCTGTGGGCTCTCCTTCACCGCAGCCAACGTGAGTAAAACATTTAAATGTGTTAACCCTCGCAAGGCTGATGGCATCCCTGGCCTCGTCCTCAGAGCATGCGCAGACCAGCTGGCTGGTGTATTTACAGACATATTCAATCAATCCTTATCCCAGTCTGCTGTTCCCACATGCTTCAAGAGGGCCACGATTGTTCCTGTTCCTAAGAAAGCTAAGGTAACTGAGCTAAATGACTATCGCCCCGTAGCTCTCACTTCCGTCATCATGAAGTGCTTTGAGAGACTAGTCAAGGATCATATCACCTCCATCCTACCTGACAAGAGGAATACCTATGTAAGAATGCTGTTCATCGACTACAGCTCAGCATTTAACACCATAGTGCCCTCCAAACTCGTCATTAAGCTCGAGACCCTAGGTCTCAACCCTGCCCTGTGCAACTGGGTCCTGGACTTCCTGATGGGCCGCTCCCAGGTGGTGACGGTAGGAAACAACATCTCCACCCCGCTGATTCTCAACACTGGGGCCCCACAAGGGTGCGTTCTCAGCCCTCTCCTGTACTCCCTGTTCACCCATGACTGCGTGGCCAAGCACACCTCCAACTCAATCATCAAGTTTGCAGACGACACTACAGTGGTAGGCTTGATTACCAACAACGACGAGACGGCCTACAGGGAGGAGGTGAGGGCCCTCGGAGTGTGGTGTCAGGAAAATAACCTCTCACTCAAGGTCAACAAAACAAAGGAGATGATCGTGGACTTCAGGAAACAGCAGAGGGAGCACCATCCTATCAACATCGACGGGACAGTAGTGGAGAAGGTGGAAAGTTCCTCGGCATACACATCACAGACAAACTGAAATGGTCCACCCACACAGACAGCGTGGTGAAGAAGGCGCAACAGCGCCTCTTCAACCTCAGAAGGCTGAAGAAATTCGGTTTGTCACCAAAAACACTCACGAACTTCTACAGATGTACAATCGAGAGCATCCTGTCGGGCTGTATCACCGCCTGGTACGGAAACTGCTCTGTCCACAACCGTAAGGCTCTCCAGAGGGTAGTGAGGTCCACACAACACATCACCGGGGGTCAACTACCTGCCCTCCAGGACACCTACACCACCCAATGTCACAGGAAGGCCAAAAAGATCATCAAGGACAACAACCACCCGAGCCACTGCCTGTTCACCCCGCTATCATTCAGTAGGCGAGGTCAGTACAGGTGCATCAAAGCTGGGACCGAGAGACTGAAAAACAGCTTCTATCGCAAGGCCATCAGACTGTTAAACAGCCATCACTAACACTGAGTGGCTGCTGCCAACATATTGACTCAATTCTCTAGACACTTTAATAATAAAAAAATGGTGGTAATAAATGTATCACTAGCCACTTTAAACAATGCCACTTATATAATGTTTACATATCCGACATTACTCATCTCATATGTATATACTGTACTCTATACCATCTACTGCATCTTGCCTATGCCGTTCGGCCATTGACTCTAATCTCTAGCCACTTTAATAATAAAAAATTGGATGTAGTAAATGTATCACTAGCCACTTTAAACAATGCCACTTTATATAATGTTTACATATCCTACATTGTTCATATCATATGTATATGCTGTACTCTATACCATCTACTGCATCTTGCCTATGCCGTTCGGCCATCGCTCATCCATATATTTATATGTACATACTCGTATTCATTCCTTTAAACTTGTGTGTACAAGGTAGTTGTTGTGAAATTGTGAGATTACTTGTTAGATACTACTGTATGGTTGGAACTAGAAGCACAAGCATTTCGCTACACTCGCATTAACATCTGCTAACCATATGTATGTGACAAATAAAATTAGATTTGATGAACTATGTTTAATTCTTCTTCTCCTTCACTATCCCCCTTTCAATTCCTCTTCACTCTCCTCCTCCTTGTTACTCCTTTGGTCCTCTTTTCTTTTGGCCTTGCTTTTCTTTCCATATATATACAATCTCCAATTGTGGTTTTTCTATTGTGTCTTGACCCCCGACACTCTCTTACGCCCTGCCTCGCTCCTTCCCTCCCCAGCGTTGAAGGACGACCGTTTCCAGATGGTTCTCTTCACTCCCCGCCTGGTGCGCATCACCCTCACCAACGTGAGCGTGTCGGACGAGGGCGGCTACTTCTGCCAGCTCTACACTGACGACACCCACCACCAAGTGGCCACGCTGTCCGTGTCCGTTCCTCCCGACACCCCCACGGTGGAGGTGAAGCAGGAGGCCGTGGAGGGGGGTGAGGTGGAGCTCACCTGCCTGTCGCCACGCAGCAAGCCCCCCGCCACGCTGCGCTGGATCAGGGACCGCCGGGAGATACCAGGTCTGTTCATCCTTTGAAGATCTATCACTATGTCGCTCTGTCATTCTATCTATCAGTATCTGTCTGTCTGACTCTGTTTGTCTTTGTTCAGTCATACATCTCTCTCTGCATCTCTCTCTGTCTGTTCACTTCTGTCATTCCCTATCTATCCGCCTGCCTGTCCCTGTGTCAATCTATCCATCTCTCTTTCTCAAACTCCATCATACTCTCTCCTTTTCTGTCCAGCCTTCTATCTACCTCACTCTTTATTCCCCATTAGATAAGACTTCCATCACTCTGTTTACCATTTTATCTGTCCTTCTGTCCATTTCTTTCTGTCTGTTTGTCTGTCCCGCTGTTTACCTTCTTGTCTGTCCTGTTATACCCTCCACCTCTCTCTTTTTCTCTCTTCTCTTCTCTTCTCTTCTCTCTCACTCCCATCCCGTCTCTCCATCTTAATCTCTAACTCAGCACGTCTCAGTGCCCTTACACTCTGTCCTTTCCCTCACTCCTTTTCTCTTCACCCCGTCTTCCTCTCCTCCTCTTCTCTTTCTCTGTCTTCTCCTTTCATGCCGTGTTCACAAAGATGTCTGTCCCCTGATGTGACAAGGTTACGTAGCAATCGGCGTGGGCTGATGCGTGGGACCTACAGCAGACAGCCCTGTTTTCTGTTCTGCTCTGTAGTGCTGTAGAGCGGGCCCTGTCCTGAGTGAAATACAGTGTGACATTAAAGGTTAGGCCCCAGATCCTGACGGATAAAAGGTCTCAGTAATTAAGACAGTATCTCCCTGCCCTCATCTCACGCTTCAATTGGGCCTGCTTCAGTTGACTCAGCTGAAATAATTGGTGGTGTTAGTTATTGTCTTATTTTCAGACTCATATTACGTGACCGCGAGGCCTCAGTTTTGGCCACCACCATCCTCTTCCTCCTCCTCATCTTCCCTGCCTCATTTTGAGTATTTAAAAATATTTTTTATTGTATCTCACGCTCTCTTTATCTGCCTTTTATGTCTGAGCCTGTCCAGATCCCTCTTCTCCTTGTCATCAATCATGCCAGTCTCACTCTCTCCATGTGTCCTCCCTGCTCTCTTCTCTCTTTCTTCTTTCGCCAGCTCCTTTTCCTTCTCTCCTCATCCTCTGTCTGACTCAGTAAAATTCTGATATGCTCCCTCCCTCCCTCTCTCCTCTAGGTGTGGTGTCCCAGCAGGAAAATGGGAAGACAGTGAGTGTGTCCAGTACCATCCGTCTCCCTGTGGAGAGGAAAGACAACGGGGGCAGCGGTCAGCTGTGAGGCATCCCACCCCGCCCTGGGGGGGACAGAAGAGGGTCCGCCACTACCGCCTCGACGTCCACTGTGAGTGACTGGTCAGCCACCGAGGGTTACCATGGCAACACACTGAAGCTGTATCACCGTCATTTCTGATGGTCACGACTCAGTTGTGTTTGGTGTCTGGGGTGGTCAACCCTTCTGTTATAAATGACTTATCAACTCACCATTTCTGAGTTTGATCAGCCTTTTCTGCCCTTTAGATCTGCATAATGAGTGTCACTGCCAAACTGTTGCTGCTTAAATGGCCCTGCATGGCTATCACAGCAACACGTATGAATACATCCTCCGATGTGTCTGTGCACCGCAGCCATTAACAAAGCAGCAGCTGTTTCACCCTGAGGGTTGTTATGATAACAGAACCTCCAACCGTCACTCTTGATTGGTAACCATTCCTTCCTCTCCCCAGTTGCCCCCACAGTGAGGATCATCCCTCCCCCTGGCATCCTCAGAGAGGGAGACTCTCTCAGCCTCACCTGCTCCATCACTGGCAACCCACTGTGAGTGTGTGTGTGTGTGTGTGTGTGTGTGTGTGTGTGTGTGTGTTCTGTGTACACACATTTATGAGATTGTTTGATTGGTTTGTGCATTTGCTGTGTGTGTATGCTGTGCTCACACTACAGCTGTTTGGAGTATTCGGAGGAGTTGAGACATTCTCTGGATCCCCATAAAGTGTCTGAGGAGGCTGTAACAAGCCCATTTTTAGACACTGTGATGTGTTTGCTGTGCATGTGTGTTTCTGAGGCAACTGAAGCCTCTTCATTAAGCTCTATGAAAACTGGTTTGCGTGTGCGTGCGTGGTTAGTAAAGCCCAACAATAAGGAGCCAGTATGTGTGGCCCATTGAGGATCAGTAACAGCCTTGCTGGGGACAGTGACATGAGAGATGTGGCTGTGGTGGTCGATCCACTGGACTGCCCCTGCCTCATCTCACGCTGGAGTGACCTAACCACACTCTCCTTAACACCCCCGGTACCCCCGTCACTCTCAGGCCCCGGACAAACTTCCCGTTAACCGTTAATCACCAATTCATTACTCTGCCTGTCTTTGTTGGAGGGGTGTGTTTATTAAGGTGTGTGTGTGGGGGGTTTAATTAGATGCTTCCTGGGGGATTAGGGTGTAGATGAGCTGGGATTGTAATCTGGCCAGGGTGGGATGAGCGGGACAGCCAGCACAGCACAGGGGATGCACACACAGGGCTTTGTGTGAGAATGTGTGATTTGCCTGTGTGTGTGTTCGTTGTTTCATGTAATCCAATAATCTTTTGTCTCAGTCGCCTTCTGTCTCACTTTTCTTTGTCTTTCGTGTCTCCTCTTTCTCTCCGTCCTCCTGTCTTACTCTCTGCCTCTCTGATCTCTCCCCCATAAATCTCTGTCTATCTCCTTCCCTGGCTCTCTCCTCCCATGTCCCGCTTTCCCTCTCTCCATCTGACACAAAATCTTTCTTTGCTCCCTCTCCTCTCCTTCTCTCTCTCTGTCCATAAATCTCCCCAATTATTTTCTGTCATGCTGTCTTCCTCTCCGTTGGTCTAATTTAAAATCTCTCTCACTCCCTCCTCGCCTTTTATTTCCCATAACCTCCCTCTTCATCTTCCTCCACCTCTGTCTTATTTTTCTCTGTCTTATTTTTATACTGTCTTATCATTTCTCTATTTCTTCTCCCTAACCCCTCTTGGCTCCCCTCGTTTCTCCCCCACTCACTTTCACTTACTCTTTCCGCTCCCTCTTCTTTCTCTCTTTCACTCTCTTCTCTCCCTCCTCTCTCTCCCTCCTCTCTCTCTCTGCAGGCCTAGAGATGTCCAGTGGACTAGGATTAATGACACTTTACCTGAGAGGGCGGAGATCTCTGGCCCCACCCTCCAGGTGTCCCGTCTCAGCCAATCACACAACGGGACCTACCTGTGTCAGGCGCAGAACAACTACGGCCGTGCCGCCGACCACTACACGCTGCTGGTGTACGGTGAGCCACCATCGCCATGACAACCACTGCCTTGCAGCGAGAAGTTGCCCTTAGGCACAGATCTAGGATCAGCTTACCCTCTATATCCTCTGAATCCATTCACCGTCCAATCCTAGCGTAGCTTTTTGAATGAGACACCAGAAGTGTATCACAGACAGATGTAGACATCAAAAGCGTGAGCCACTTAATCAGTTGTTTATGCTTCACAGATGTGTGAGTGTGAGGGGGTCGGGCTAGGGGATGAGTTGTTAACTCAGCATCTGTAGTCAGTATAGTCAGTGTACCCCATGGCTGTGGCCCCCTAGTGGTTACTCCTTTCACTGCAGCCTTCACATCTGACAGTTGAAGATCAGAGAGAGTGTAGGAAGAGGAGACAGAGGGGGGTTGTTGCGTAACATTTTGGGTTGCTTTAGGCTGCGTCCCCTCATCCTCCCCCCTTCCCTCCTCCCTTAATCCCCTCCCTCCTTCCCCTCTCCTGAGCAGTGGCGCCGGGTGGCAGGAGCGGCAGGCATCAAACAACACTCTAACTATCCTCTGTTAAGAGAGGAGGTGGGTGGGAATGCCACCTTTCATCTAGCCAGAGCAGCCATCGTCAGCCACCACCAGAGCTAAAGCCACACTCTCTCTCTCACTGTGCAACACAGGTTAGACATGCATGGCTTTGAAGAACGTCCACGCTTCAAGAAAATGCCCTTCTCTTCCTTGGTCTCTATCGTCTGTCTCCTAGAATGGTTCTTCTTCCTTGGTCTCTATCGTCTGTCTCCTAGAATGGTTCTTCTTCCTTGGTCTCTATCGTCTGTCTCCTAGAATGGTTCTTCTTCCTTGGTCTCTATCGTCTGTCTCCTAGAATGGTTCTTCTTCCTTGGTCTCTATCGTCTGTCTCCTAGAATGGTTCTTCTTCCTTGGTCTCTATCGTCCGTCTCCTAGAATGGTTCTTCTTCCTTGGTCTCAATCGTCCGTCTCCTAGAATGGTTCTTCTTCCTTGGTCTCAATCGTCCGTCTCTTAGAATGGTTCTTCTTCCTTGGTCTCTATCGTCTGTCTTCTAGAATGGTTCTTCTTCCTTGGTCTCCATCGTCTGTCTCCTAGAATGGTCGTTCTTTTTCTGGCTCTACGTTCTTTCTTCTTCTTGTTTTATGTTTCCCTTCCTCTCTCTCTGTCAACCAATCCTATTCCTTCTTTCTTTCTCTACCCTATTTCCTCCTGTTTTTCTCTTTCTATATACACTGCTCAAAAAAATAAAGGGAACACTTAAACAACACAATGTAACTCCAAGTCAATCACACTTCTGTCAAATCAAACTGTCCACTTAGGAAGCAACACTGATTGACAATAAATTTCACATGCTGTTGTGCAAATGGAATAGACAACAGGTGGAAATTATAGGCAATTAGCAAGACACCCCCAATAAAGGAGTGGTTCTGAAGGTGGTGACCACAGACCACTTCTCAGTTCCTATGCTTCCTGGCTGATGTTTTGGTCACTTTTGAATGCTGGCGGTGCTTTCACTCTAGTGGTAGCATGAGACGGAGTCTACAACCCACACAAGTGGCTCAGGTAGTGCAGGTCATCCAGGATGGCACATCAATGCGAGCTGTGGCAAGAAGGTTTGCTGTGTCTGTCAGCGTAGTGTCCAGAGCATGGAGGCGCTACCAGGAGACAGGCCAGTACATCAGGAGACGTGGAGGAGGCCGTAGGAGGGCAACAACCCAGCAGCAGGACCACTACCTCCGCCTTTGTGCAAGGAGGAGCACTGCCAGAGCCCTGCAAAATGACCTCCAGCAGGCCACAAATGTGCATGTGTCTGCTCAAACGGTCAGAAACAGACTCCATGAGGGTGGTATGAGGGCCCAACGTCCACAGGTGGGGGTTGTGCTTACAGCCCAACACCGTGCAGGACGTTTGGCATTTGCCAGAAAACACCAAGATTGGCAAATTCGCCACTGGCGCCTGTGCTCTTCACAGATGAAAGCAGGTTCACACTGAGCACGTGACAGACGTGACAGAGTCTGGAGACGCCGTGGAGAACGTTCTGCTGCCTGCAACATCCTCCAGCATGACCGGTTTGGCGGTGGGTCAGTCATGGTGTGGGGTGGCATTTCTTTGGGGGCCGCACAGCCCTCCATGTGCTCGCCAGAGGTAGCCTGACTGCCATTAGGTACCGAGATGAGATCCTCAGACCCCTTGTGAGACCATATGCTGGTGCGGTTGGCCCTGGGTTCCTCCTAATGCAAGACAATGCTAGACCTCATGTGGCTGGAGTGTGTCAGCAGTTCCTGCAAGAGGAAGGCATTGATGCTAAGGACTGGCCCGCCCGTTCCCCAGACCTGAATCCAATTGAGCACATCTGGGACATCATGTCTCGCTCCATCCACCAACGCCACGTTGCACCACAGACTGTCCAGGAGTTGGCGGATGCTTTAGTCCAGGTCTGGGAGGAGATCCTCAGGAGACCATCCGCCACCTCATCAGGAGCATGCCCAGGCGTTGTAGGGAGGTCATTCAGGCACGTGGAGGCCACACACACTACTGAGCCTCATTTTGACTTGTTTTAAGGACATTACATCAAAGTTGGATCAGCCTGTAGTGTGGTTTTCCACTTTAATTTTGAGTGTGACTCCAAATCCAGACCTCCATGGGTTGATAAATTTGATTTCCATTGATCATTTTTGTGTGATTTTGTTGTCAGCACATTCAACTATGTAAAGAAAAAAGTATTTAATAAGATTATTTCATTCATTCAGATCTATGATGTGTTATTTTAGTGTTCCCTTTATTTTTTTGAGCAGTGTATCTTTCACCTACTCGTTCTCTCTAAATGTCTATATATCTTATCCCCACTTTGTCCTCTCTCCTCCTCCTCTCTCTCGCTCTCTCTCTCTCTGCTTCCCCCCTCATACTTTTCTCACCTTGGCAGTAGTTTGCCCTCTTTTCTGGGTGTACTGTAGTTCAGAGCTCCCTGGAGGGTTCCTGTCTTGTCGAGTCCAAGAGACCGAGAGAGGGGGAGGAAGCAGGGAGAGTGAGGTCGAAGCCAGGTTAGTGTTCAGTTAAGGGGCTTGCCCAATTTGGATTAGCCACGCTTGCCCCTGGAAATCCCAAGGTGCGCTGGGGTGGGGTCACCTGACAGGGCAAGGCTTTGTGGCAATGATGAGTCAGCTAAAACAGCTCACTATGACAGATCTGAAAAACGAGCCCTCTCCCCCTCACACTGTCAACCAGCTCCCAGAGTTATCTAGTGTCTGATGTGGCCGTGAAGCGCAAAATCAGGACAAAACGGAGGCCAATTTGTTGCAGGAGCTTTTCGCTTTTCGAAGCTGGGTGATGCTTTGAAAAACCGATAGAGAGTGAGAGGTTGGTGAGTCTCTGCAGAGCCAGGCCCAATGCAGCAAAATCTTTATTCAGCAGGTTTAAGTCTGTGTGTGTGTGTGTGTGTGTGTGTATAATTGTGCATGTTTGTGTGTGTTTGGGTGTGTGTTTGTGCGTGTGCATGCGTGCATGTTTGTGTGTGTGAGAGTGTGTGTAAAAGAGAATGTGGATGTTCATGTACATTATACACGTGCATATGTCAAGCACCCACGGCGGTGTGGTGGGATGGCGTGGTGGGATGGTGTGGTGGCAGTGTGGTAGGATGGCGTGTTTGCAGTGTGGTAGGATGGCGTGGTTGCAGTGTGGTGGGATGGCGATGTGGTGTGGTGGGATGGCGTGGTGGTGGTGGGATGGTGTGGTTGCGGTGCTGTGGGATGGCGTAGTGGCAGTGTGGTAGGATGGCGTGGTTGCGGTGTGGTGGGATGGCGTGGTGGTTGTGTGATGGCGTGGTGGTGGTGGGATGGCGTGGTTGCGGTGCTGTGGGATGACGCGGTGGCAGTGTGGTAGGATGGCATGGTTGCGTTGTGGTGGGATGGCGTGGTGGTGGTGGGATGGTGTGGTTGCGGTGCTGTGGGATGGGATGGTGTGGTGGCAGTGGGATGTGGTGGGATGACGTGTTGGCGGTGCCGTGGGAATGGCGTGGTTGCGGTGTGGTGGGATGGCGTGGTGGTGGTGGGATGGCTTAGTTGCGGTGCTGTGGGATGGTGTGGTGGCATTGTGGTGGGATGGCGTGGTGGTGGTGGGATGGTGTGGTTGCGGTGCTGTGGGATGGGATGGTGTGGTGGTGGTGGGATGACGTGTTGGCGGTGCCGTGGGAATGGCGTGGTTGCGGTGTGGTGGGATGGCGTGGTGGTGGTGGGATGGCTTAGTTGCGGTGCTGTGGGATGGTGTGGCGGCATTGTGGTGGGATGGCGTGGTGGCGGTGTGGTGGGATGGTGTGGTGGTGTTGGGATGGCATGGTGGTGGTGGGATGGCGTGGTTGCGATGCTGTGGGATGGCGTGGTGGCAGTGTGGTAGGATGGCATGGTGGCGTTGTGGTTGGATGGTCTGGTGGCGGTGTGGTGGGATGATGTGGTGGCGGTGTGGTGGGATGGCGTGGTGGCGGTTTGGTGGGATGGTGGTGGGATGGTGTGGTGGCGGTGTGGTGGGACGGTGTGGTGGGATGGCGGTGTGGTAGGATGGCGTGGTGGCGTTGTGGTTGGATGGCGTGGTGGTGGTGGGATGGCGTGGTGGCGTTGTGGTGGGATGACGTGGTGGCGGTGTGGTGGGATGATGTGGTGGCGGTGTGTTGGGATGGCGTGGTGGCGGTGTGGTGGGACGGCGTGGTGGTGTGTGGTGGGATGGCGGTGTGGTGGGATGGCGTGGTGGTGGTGTGGTGTGTTGGCGGTGTGGTGTGTGGTGGGATGGCGTGCTCGGCGGTGTGGTGGGATGGCATGGTGGCGGTGTGGTGGGACAAGCTTCCCACATTAAGTTGGGTGAATTTTGGCCCATTCCTCCTGACAGAGCTGGTTTCTTCCTTGCTGAGCGGCCTTTCAGGTTATGTCGATATAGCACTCGTTTTACTGTGGATTTAGATACTTTTTGTACCTGTTTCCTCCAGCATCTTCACAAGGTCCTTTGCTGTTGTTCTGGGATTGATTTGCACTTTTCGCACCAAAGTACGTTCATCACTAGGAGACAGAACGCTTCTCTTTCCTGAGCGGTATTACGGCTGCGTCATCCCATGGTGTTTATACTTGCGTACAATTTTTATTTATTTTTTATTATTTATTTATTTCACCTTTATTTAGCCAGGTAAGCTATTTGAGAACAGGTTCTCATTTACAACTGCGACCTGGCCAAGATAAAGCAAAGCAGTGCGACACAAACAACACAGAGTTACACATGGAATAAGCATACATTAAATAACACAATAGGAAAAAAGAAAGTCTATATACAGTGTGTGCAAAAGGCGTGAGGAGGTAAGGCAATAAATAGGCCATAGTAGCGAAGTAATTACAATTTAGCAGATTAACACTGGAGTGCTAAAAGAGCAGATGATGATGTGCAAGTAGAGATACTGGTGTGCAAAAGAGCAGAAAGTAAATTAAAACAGTATGGGAATGAGGTAGGTAGATTGGATGGGTTATTTACAGATGGACTATGTACAGCTGCAGCGATCGATTAGATCGCTGATGTTTTAAGTTAGTGAGGGAAATATAAGTCTCCAGCTTCAGCGATTTTTGCAGTTCGTTCCAGTCACTGGCAGCAGAGAACTGGAAGGAAAGGCGACCAAAGGAGGTGTTGGCTTTGGGGAGATATACCTGCTGGAGCGCGTGCTTCGGGTGGGTGTTGTTATCGTGACCAGTGAGCTGAGATAAGGCAAAGCTTTACCTAGCATAGACTTATAGATGACCTGGAGCCAGTGGGTCTGGCGACGAATATGTAGCGAGGGCCAGCCGACTAGAGCATACAGGTCGCAGTGGTGGGTGGTATAAGGGGCTTTGGTAACAAAACGGATGTCACTGTGATAGACTGCATCCAGTTTGCTGAGTAGAGTATTGGAAGCTGTTTTGTAGATCAAATCAAATCAAATCAAATGTATTTATAAAGCCCCCCTTACATCAGCTGATGTCACAGAGTGCTGTACAGAAACCCAGCCTAAAACCCCAAACAGCAAGCAATGCAGGTGTAAAAGCACGGTGGCTAGGAAAACTCCTAGAAGGCCAAAACCTAGGAAGAAACCTAGAGAGGAACCAGGCTGTGAGGGTGGCCAGTCCTCTTCTGGCTGTGCTGGTGCAGATTATAACAGAACATGGACAAGATTTTAAAATGTTCATAAAACAGGCAGAACAGTTGAAACTGGAGAAGCAGCACGGCCAGGTGGACTCGGGACATCCGGGTAGGCCTTGAGGAATGGTCCTAATGCTCAGGTCCTCCAAGAGAGAGAGAGAGAGAAGAAGAAAAAAGAAAGAGAGATAATTAGAGCGAGCATACTTAAATTCGCACAGGACACCAGATAAGAGAAGAAATACTCCAGATATAACAGACGGACTCCTAGCACCCCCGACACATAAACTACTGCAGCATAAATACTGGGGGCTGAGACAGGAGGGGGTCGGAGACACTGTGGCCCCGTCCGATCTGAAACACTCGGACAGGGCCAAACAGGCAGGATATAACCCCACCCACTCTGCCGAGCACAGCCCCCACACCACTAGAGGGATATCTTCAACCACCAACTTACCATCCTGAGACAAGGCCGAGTATAGCCCACAAGATCTCCGCCACGGCACCAGAAGCCAGTGACTCAGCCCCTGTAATAGGGTTAGAGGCAGAGAATCCCAGTGGAGGGAACCGGCCAGGCAAAAGACAGCAAGGGTGGTTCGTTGCTCCAGTGCCTCTCCGCTCACCTTCACACTCCTGGGCCAGACTACACTCAGTCATAAGACCTACTGAAGAGATGAGTCTTCAATAAAGACTTAAAGGTTGAGACCGAGTCTGCGTCTCTCACATGGATAGGCAGACTATTCCATAAAAATGGAGCTCTATAGGAAAAAGCCCTGCCTCCAGCTGTTTGCTTAGAAATTTTAGGGACAGTAAGGAGGCTCATGCCTTGTGACCGTGGCGTGCGTGTAGGTATGTACGGCAGGACCAAATCAGAAAGATAGGTAGGAGCAAGCCCATGTAATGCTTTGTAGGTTAGCAGTAAAACCTTGAAATCAGCCCTTGCCTTAACAGGAAGCCAGTGTAGAGAGGCTAGTACTGGAGTAATATGATCAAATTTTGGGGTTCTAGTCAAGATTCTAGCAGCCGTGTTAAAGCACTAACTGAAGTTTATTTAGTGCTTTATCCGATAGCCGGAAAATAAAGCATTGCAGTAGTCTAACCTAGAAGTTACAAATGCATGGATTAACTTTTCTGCATCATTTTTGGACAGAAAGTTTCTAATTTTTACAATGTTACGTAAATGGAAAAAAGCTGTCCTTGAAACAGTCTTGATATGTTCAGTCAAAAGAGAGATCAGGGTCCAGAGTAACGCTGAGGTCCTTTCACAGTTTTATTTGAGACGACTGTACAACCATCAAGATTAATTGTCAGATTCAACAGAAGATCTCTTTGTTTCTTGGGACCTAGGACTAGCATCTCTGTTTTATCAGAGTTTAAAAGTAGAAAATTTTCTGCCATCCACTTCTTATGTCTGAAACACAGGCTTCAAGGAGGGCAATTTTGGGGCTTCACCATGTTTCATCGAAATGTACAGCTGTGTGTCATCCATAGCAGTGAAAGTTAACATTATGTTTCGAATGACATCACCAAGTGGTAAAATATATAGTGAAAACAATAGTGGTCCCAAAACAGAGCCTTGAGGAACACCGAAATTTACAGTTGATTTGTCAGAGGACAAACCATCCACAGAGACAAACTGATATCTTTCCGACAGATAAGATCTAAACCAGGCCAAACTTGTCCATGTAGACCAATTTGGGTTTCAATCTCTCCAAAAGAATGTGGTGATCGATGGTATCAAAAGCAGCACTAAGGTCTAGGAGCATGAGTACAGTTGCAGAGCCTCGGTCTGACGCCATTAAAAGGTCATTTACCACCTTCACAAGTGCAGTCTCAGTGCTATGATGGGGCTCCAAAACCAGACTGAAGCGTTTAGTATACATTGTTTGTCTTCAGGAAGGCAGTGAGTTGCTGCGCAACAGCTTTTTCTAAAATTTTTGAGAGGAATGGAAGATTCTGATATAGGCCGATAGTTTTTATATTTTCTGGGTCAAGGTTTGGCTTTTTAAGAGAGGCTTTATTACTGCCACTTTTAGTGAGTTTGGTACACATCCGGTAGATAGAGAGCTGTTTATTATGTTCAACATAGGAGGCCAAGCACAGGAAGCAGCTCTTTCAGTAGTTTAGTTGGAATAGGGTCCAGTATGCAGCTTGAAGGTTTAGAGGCCATGATTATTTTCATCAATGTGTCAAGAGATATGGTACTAAAAACTTGAGTGTCTCTCTTGATTTTTATGTCCTGGCAAAGTTGTGTGGACTCAGGACAACTGAGCTTTGGAGGAATACGCAGATTTAAAGAGGAGTCCGTAATTTGCTTTCTAATGATCATGATCTTTCCTCAAAGAAGTTCATGAATGAATCACTGCTAAAGTGAAAGCCATCCTCTCTTGGGGAATGCTGCTTTTTAGTTAGCTTTGTGACAGTATCAAAAAGAAACTTTGGATTATTCTTATTTTCCTCAATTAACTTGGAAAAATAGGATGATCGAGCAGCAGTGAGGGCTCTTCGATACTGCACTGTACTGTCTTTCCAAGCTAGTCGGAAGACTTCCAGTTTGGTGTGGCGCCATTTCGCTCCAATTTTCTGGTAACTTGCTTCAGAGCTCGGGTATTTTCTGTATACCAGGGAGCTAGTTTTTTGGCAAATGTTTTTGTTTTTAGGGGTGCAACTGCATCTAGGGTATTGCAAGGTTACATTGAGTTCCTCAGTTAGGTGGTTAACTGATTTTTGTACTCTAACGTCCTTGGGTAGGTGGAAGGATTCTGGAAGGGCATCTAGGAATCTTTGGGATGTCTGAGAATTTATAGCACGACTTTTGATGATCCTTGGTTGGGGTCTGAGCAGATTATCTGTTGCGATTTCAAACGTAATAAAATGGTGGTCCGATAGTCCAGGATTATGAGGAAAAACATTAAGATCCACAACATTTATTCCACGGGACAAAACTAGGTCCAGAGTATGACTGTGGCAGTGAGTAGGTCCGAGGAGACATGTTGAACAAAACTCGACAGAGTCGATGATGGCTCCAAAAGCCTTTTGGAGTGGGTCTGTGGACTTTTCCATGTGAATATTAAAGTCACCAAAAATTAGAATATTGTCTGCCATGACTACAAGGTCCGATAGGAATTCAGGAACTCAGTGAGGAATGTTGTATATGGCCCAGGAGGCCTGTAAACAGTAGCTATAAAAAGTGATTGGAGTAGGCTGCATAGATTTCATGACTAGAAGCTCAAAAGACGAAAAACGCTGCTTTTTTGTTTTTTGTAAATAGAAATTTGCTATTGTAAATGTTAGCAACACTCCTCCGCTTTGCGGATGCGGGGGATATGGTCACTAGTGTAACCAGGAGGTGAGGCCTCATTTAACACAATAAATTCATCAGGCTTAAGCCATGTTTCAGTCAGGCCAATCACATCAAGATTATGATCAGTGATTAGTTCATTGACTAGAACTGCCTTGGAAGTGAGGGATCTAACATTGAGTAGCCCCATTTTGAGATGTGAGGTATCACAATCTCTTTCAATAATGGCAGCAATGGAGGAGGTCTTTATTCTAGTGAGATTGCTAAAGCGTAACACCGCCATGTTTAGTTTTGCCCAACCTAGGTCGAGGCACAGACACAGTCTCAATAGAGATAGCTGAGCTGACTACACTAACTGTGCTAGTGGCAGACTCCACTAAGCTGGCAGGCTGGCTAACAGCCTGCTGCCTGGCCTGCACCCTATCTCATTGTGAAGCTAGAGGAGTTAGAGGATCGGCCGATGTCGAGGATCGGTAGGATAGTCAGTTTTACTAGGGCAAGTTTGGCGGCGTGAGTGAAGGAGGCTTTGTTGCGAAATAGAAAGCCGATTCTAGATTTGATTTTGGATTGGAGATGTTTAATATGAGTCTGGAAGGAGAGTTTACAGTCTAGCCAGACACCTAGGTATTTGTAGTTGTCCACATATTCTAGGTCAGAGCCGTCCAGGGTAGTGATGCTAGTCGGGCGGGCGTGTGCAGGCAGCGAACGGTTGAAAAGCATGCATTTGGTTTTACTAGTGTTTAAGAGCAGTTGGAGGCCACGGGAGGAGTGTTATATGGCATTGAAGCTAGTTTGGAGGTTAGTTAACACAGTGTCCAAAGAAGGGCCAAAAGTATACAGAATGGTGTCGTCTGCATAGAGGTGTATCAGGGAATCACCCGCAGCAAGAGCGACATCATTGATATATACAGAGAAAAGAGTCGGCCCGAGAATTGAACCCTGTGGAACCCCCATAGAGACTGCCAGAGGTCCGGACAACAGGCCCTCCGACTTAACACACTGAACTCTGTCTGCAAAGTAGTTGGTGAACCAGGCGAGGCAGTCAACTGAGAAACCAAGGCTATTGAGTCTGCCGATGAGAATATGATGATTTACAGAGTCGAAAGTCTTGGCCAGGTTGATGAAGACGTCTGCACAGTACTGTCTTTTATCGATGGTGATTATGATATCGTTTAGTACCTTGAGCGTGGCTGAGGTGCACCCGTGACCAGCTCGGAAACCGGATTGCACAGCGGAGAAGGTAGGGTGGGATTCGAAGTGGTCAGTGATCTGTTTATTAACTAGGCCTTCGAAGACTTTAGAGAGGCAGGGCAGGATGGATATAGGTCTATAGCAATTTGGGTCTAGAGTGTCACCCCCTTTGAAGAGGGGGATGACCGCGGCAGATTTCCAATCTTTCGGGATCTCGGACGACACGAAAGAGAGGTTGAGCAGACTGGTAATAGGGGTTGCAACAATGGTGGCGGATAGTTTTAGAAAGAGAGGGTCCAGATTGTCTAGCCCAGCTGTTTTGTAGGGGTCCAGGTTTTGCAGCTCTTTCAGAACATCTGCTATCTGGATTTGGGTGAAGGAGAAGCTGGGGAGAATCGGACAAGTAGCTGCGGGGTGGGGTGGGGTTGTTGGCCGGGGTTTGGGTAGCCAGGAGGAAAGCATGGCCAGCTGTAGAGAAATGCTTGTTGAAATTTTAGATTATCATGGATTTATCGGTGGTGACAATGTTACCTAGCCTCAGTGCAGTGGGCAGCTGTGCTATTGTCCTCCATGGACTTGACGGTGTCCCAAAACTTTTTGGAGTTAGAGCTACAGGATTTATTTATTTTTATTTTACTAGGCAAGTCAGTTAAGAACAAATTCTTATTTTCAATGACGGGCCTAGGAACAGTGGGTTAACTGCCTGTTCAGGGGCAGAACGACAGATTTGTACCTTGTCAGCTCGGGGAATTGAACTTGCAACCTTTCGGTTACTAGTCCAACGCTCTAACCACTAGGCTACCCTGCCGCCCCAGGATGCAAATTTCTGTTTGAAAAAGCTAGCCTTTGCTTTCCTGACTGACTGCGTGTATTGGTTCCTGACTTCCCTGAACAGTTGCATATTGCGGGGACTATTCGATGCTATAGCAGTCCGCCACAGGATGTTTTTGTGTTGGTCAAGGGCAGTCAGGTCTGGAGTGAACCAAGGGCTGTATCTGTTTTTAGTTCTAAAATTTTTTAAAGGGGCATGCTTATTTAAGATGGTGAGGAAGTTGCTTTTAAAGAACGACCAGGCATCCTCGACGGGATGAGGTCAATATCCTTCCAGGATACCCGGGTCAGGTCGATTAGAAAGGCCTGCTCGCAGAAGTGTTTTTTGTACAGATGAATGTGGTACCTTCAGGCATTTGGAAATTGCTCCCAATGATGAACCAGACTTGTGGAGGTCTACATTTTTTTCTGAGGTCTTGGCTGATTTATTTTTATTTTCCCATGATGTCAAGCAAAGAGGCACTGAGTTTGAAGGTAGGCCTTGAATTACATCCACAGGTACACCTCCAATTGACTCAAATGATGTCAATTAGCCTGTCAGAAGCTTCTAAAGCCATGACATAATTTTCTGGAATTTTCCAAGCTGTTTAAAGGCACAGTCAACTTAGTGTATGTAAACTTCTGACCCACTGGAATTGTGATACAGTGAATTATAAGTGAAATAATCTGTCTGTAAACAATTGTTAGAAAAATAAATGTCCTAATCGACTTGCCAATACTTTAGTTTGTTAACAAGAAATTTGTGGAGTGGTTGAAAAACAAGTTTTAATGACTCCAACCTAAGTGTATGTAAACTTCCGACTTCAACTGTACAGTGGTTAGGGTAATGAGCTAATTAGGTGGAATAGTCACTAATTAGGTGGAATAAAATATACCTCTATTTAATGAATGACTAAAGAAAAAGAGAGGGCGGGTGGGAGGTTGGGAGAGGGGAGGGAGGTTAATAGAAGGGGAGGGAGGGGTTAGGAGAGGGAGAGGGGGGGAACAGAGGAAAGATTAGGTGAAAAATCCTGAATCCTAGATGGTGTATTTCCCTTTGTGGCTCTTGACAGTCTTCTATTGACAGTGAGAAAGTCAATGTGGAGCAGCGGTAAGGGGCGAGGCCTTCTGACCAGCGGCTAGATGACATTTAGCCTTGTGTTGTGAGTGACACGTAGCTTACTACAACACCGGAACAGAAAAACATGCAGAAACAGGGAATGTTCAATCATACGTGAGTGTTTTATCTCTCTAGTTTAAGGAATGATATTTGAGAGAATATCATTAACAACAACTTCAACATGCAAATGGGAAAACAGCCGTGAATATAGGTGTCTGAGTGGCGAGCGTACAGAATAACAATATGATAGGAGAATGCCTGGCGGTGAGCTGACTGGCTGTACAGCCGCATAGTAATTCAGCTTTGAAGAGAGAGAGAGTGCTCATAGAGGAATGGAATAAGAAAAGGAACAAGGGAATGTGGAAGCGGAATGGACGAGTGCGTGGGAGAGAGGAGAGTGATTAAGGTTGAGGAGGATCGCCTCTGAGGGAAAGAAAGGAGATTTGAGTAGAGAGAGGAGAGGAGAGGATGTTGGAGGAGAGAGGAGGGAGAGAGAACGAAAAGGAGAAATGGAGAGAAGTCATTATTTATAAGTCTTCCCAGAATGTAGTTTTGACGGTCAAGAGATATGAATCAGTGTACAACTAATTAGCTGACTGACCCTGCCCATTAATCCCTCTGCCTCAGGTGAGACACACACACACATATACTCCCATACTGACCCATTCCTTTGTGAACTCTTTCTCTCACAGCCAAATAACCATTTAGAGTTCTAGGAGTATGCTCTCTACCTGTCTCTCTGACTCACATGTATGTATACCCACATGGATGCCGCAAACACACACTTGTGTGTTGCATAAGTGACAGGAAGGCTGAGGTTTGACACTGACGGGATAGAGGGAGGATGTGGACGAGTGAAGAAAGGCAGGCTGAAAGGAAGAGGAGGAGGAGGAGAGAGGGATGAGGGTTATGCTGACGTAAGAGGAGTGGTAGAGGAAGAAGAGATGGAGGATCTCAGGGCCAGTGGGAGAAGAGGGACAGAGGGAGATCAGAAGGAAGAGTAGTTACCAATAAATTACTCTAGAATGTGTGTGTGTGTGTGTGTGTGTGTGTGTGTGTGTGTGTGTGTGTGTGTGTGTGTGTGTGTGTGTGTGTGTGTGTGTGTGTGTGTGTAGTGGTTCGATGAAACAGATCTCTACTGCACCCTGCTGTTTCAAATGGACAATTTGATAGTGTTTCACACACACGCACCGTGCTCACAGCCTCTCACTCAATCCAACTGTCTCAGTCACTTAAAACCACTTAACTGTACCCTCACTGTCTCTCTCAACAGACATTTTACCATTGTGTCAGTATCCAATCTATTGTCTCATATTGAATGTGTCTGTCCCATAACATTGTTCCACAGAGAATGCTTCCATCAAACACAATGTCTCCCTAGCTACTGGTAGAAAATATGTCTGCATCCCAACCATTGTCTTATAGTGAATGTGTCAATGTCATTTGCCAATGTCTGTCTCCCTAGCTACTACTCTATAGAAATGTATGTCATAGTAGAACATATGTCTGTAGTAACCATACCATCTAGAACAATGGTCACCAACCTTTTCTGAGTCAAGATCTACCGCTCAGATTATGAATTTTTGAAACATTTTATTTGACCCTTTTTCTCCCCAATCCAATTGGTAGTTAGTCTTGTCCCATCGCTGCAACTCCCGTACGGACTCGGGAGAGGCGAAGGTCGAGAGCCGTGCGTCCTCCGAAACACAACCCAGCCAAGCTGCACTGCTTCTTGACACAATTCCCACTTAACGCTGGACCAATTATGCGCTGGACCAATTGGGTCTCCTGGTTGCGGCCGGAGAAAGTGAAATATTCCTCGATATTAAAAAAGACACAAGCCGCTAATAATAACTCAAGTTTATCGGAACACTTTGCTATACTCATTCATTGTAAATGCAGTGCTGGTTTTAGCGTGAGTGGGAGAATGCACATTTTATGGCATACAAAAGTGTTGACAGTGCTGAATAACAACTTAAACATGAACTTACTCATGAAAACAGCAGCTGTTTTCTGTATTCGTTGAGTCTCTCTCGTCATGGTTTTGAAAGTTTTGCTGTAAAAAGGTTTCTTTTTACAGTCTATGGCTTGAGGAAACTGCAGACACAGTGATCTGAGCTATCTGATTGGCCAGTGGTAGGCCTATAGGTGTACTTGATAAGCTCTCTGGGCCTGCGGGGTAGGCGGAGTTATACCTACAGACACATGAAATGGTTCAAAATGCCTTCCCGGCGCTAGGGCGGCTGAATCAAGTGCACCTACCGCCAACAGTGCAAAACGAAGGCTTTATAGTTTTACAAAAAACATTGCTGATCGACTAGGAATGCCTTGGAGATCGACCAGTCGATGGCGATCAACCGATTGGTGACCACTGATCTAGAACCTGTCTTTCATAGAAAACTATGATTGTCTTGTAGAGAATAGTGTGTTACCCTTGCCTTGTCTGTTGTAGAGAATGTGTCTGTCACTACCATGGTCCTTCCCACCTCCCATCACGCCACCTCCCACCCAACCACCCTCCTCCTAACCCACAGCTACGCACCGGACCCCCGAGGTAACGTACATCCCTCCCTCACCCTTAACACACTCCTCCTCTCCATCTCTCCATCCTTCCCTTCCTTCATGGTCACAATCACCCGCCTCTTATCAGCTTCTCCTCCTCTCTTCTCTGTCCTTTTCCTGTCACCGTCACTGACACGCGTTCTCCCTTTGTCCGCTTTAACCTTCCCTTGACTGGCCTTCCCACACACTCTCTCACACATACACACACATTCCCCTACTCTCATCAATGGCTGGCTGATGCTGTGCTCTGACCACTCAGTGATTGTGTTGGGGCTGTGTCAGTGTGTAAGTCCCATGGGGTGGGAGCACACATGTACTGTGTTATTGTTACAGACCCAGGGATGGAACGGCCATAGGATTTCTGTGAGGGATACAAGGATCTGTGGGTGGAATGACACATGCATCTTCACCTAGCCTGGCAGGCTTTTTGTCAGTACCACAGTTTTTAGTGCCTCCCAGCTCTAAGAACTTATCTTGTACCTCTCTGAACTCAGCGGCAGACAGTGAGCCCCTGCCACTCTCCTACGTAACTCTTCAGGAGCAGCATTGGTTCCTAAGCTTTGGCACTGCCCAGAGGGAACAGTTTCTGCAGGACATTTTGGGGACGCTGTGCCAGAGAATGTGTGTAACCTCTTCGAGTCGCTCTATACGCTACAGGTTAAGGACAGCCCACCAAATATCTTTGAGTGCCAACTGCACCTCTGGACCCAATGGTTTGAGTCATGGAGTGAGAAGGAAAGGAACAGTTTCCTGCACATTCAATAAGAGAGGGACCTGGTCTTTGTTGCCTACTTCTACAGAGGTGTAGCTGGGACAGCAGGCAGGGGTTGAGGATACAGAAAATACGGGGGGAATTGGTAATTAACTACGGCAGTTGCCGTACCAGGCGGGGATACAGCCCGACAGGATGCTCTCGTTTGTGCATCTGTAAAAGTTTGTGAGTGTTTTTGGTAACAAGCAAAATTTATTCAGCCTCCTGAGGTTGAAGAGGCGCTGCTGTGCCTTCTTCACCACGCTGTCTGTGTGGGTGGACCATTTCAGTTTGTCCGTGATGTGTACGCCGAGGAACTTAAAACTTTCCACCTTCTCCACTACTGTCTCGTCGATGTGGATAGGGGGGTGCTCCCTCTGCTGTTTCCTGAAGTACACGATCATCTCCTTTGTTTTGTTGACGTTGAGTGAGAGGTTATTTTCCTGACACCACTACAGGGAGGAGGGCCCTCACCTCCTCCCTGTAGGCCGTCTCATCGTTGTTGGTAATCAAGCCTACCACTGTAGTGTCGTCTGCAAACTTGATGATTGAGTTGGAGGTGTGCTTGGCCACACAGTCATGGGTGAACAGGGAGTACAGGAGAGGGCTGAGAACGCACCCTTGTGGGGCCCTAGTGTTGAGGATCAGTGGGGTGGAGATGTTGTTTCCTACCCTCACCACCTGGGGTCGGCCCGTCAGGAAGTCCAGGACCCAGTTGCACAGGGCGGGGTTGAGACCTAGGGTCTTGAGCTTAATGATGAGTTTGGAGGGCACTATGGTGTTAAATGCTGAGCTGTAGTCGATGAACAGCATTCTTACATAGGTATTCCTCTTGTCCAGATGGGATAGGGCAGTGTGCAGTGTGATTGCAATTGCGTCGTTTGTGGACCTATTGGGACAGTAAGCACATTGGAGTGGGTCTAGGGTGTTCGGTAGGGTGGAGGTGATATGATCCTTGACTAGTCTCTCAAAGCACTTCATGATGACGGAAGTGAGTGCTACTGGGCGATAGTCATTTAGCTCAGTTACCTTAGCTTTCTTAGGAACAGGAACAATGGTGGCCCTCTTGAAGCATGTGGGAACAGCAGACTGGGATAGGGACTGATTGAATATGTCCGTAAACACACCAGCCAGCTGGTCTGCGCATGCTCTGAGCACGTGGCCAGGGATGCCATCTGGGCCGGCAGCCTTGCGAGGGTTAACACGTTTAAATGTTTTACTCATGTTGGCTGCGGTGAAATAGAGCCCGCAGGTTTTGGTAGTGGGCCGTGTCGGTGGCACTGTATTTTCCTCAAAGCGAGCAAAGAAGTTGTTGAGTTTGTCTGGGAGCAAGACATCGTGGTCCGCGATGGGGCTGATCTTCTTTTTGTAGTCCGTGATTGACTGTAGACCCTGCCACATACATACCTCTCGTGTCTGAGCCGTTAAATTGCGACTCTACTTTGTCTCTATACTGACGCTTAGCTTGTTTGATTGCCTTGTGGCGGGAATAGCTACACCGTTTGTAGTTGGTCATGTTTCCGGACGCCTTGTCCTGATTAAAAGCAGTGGTTCGAGCTTTCAGTTTTGGCGATTTCTGCCATCAATCCACGGTTTCTGGTTTGGGAAGGTTTTAAAAGTCGCTGTGGGTACAACATCACCGATGCACTTGCTGATAAACTCACTCACCGAATCAGCATATTCATAAATGTTATTGTACGACGCTATGCGGAACATATCCCAGTCCACGTGATTGAAGCACTCTTGAAGCATGGAATCAGAGTGGTTGGACCAGCGTTGAACAGACCTGATTACGGGTGTTTCCTGTTGTAGTTTCTGTCTATAGGCTGGGAGCAACAAAATGGAGTCGTGGTCAGATTTTTCGAAAGGGGGCGGGGAGGGCTTTGTATGCGTCGTGGAAGTTAGAATAAAAATGATCCAGGATTTTCCCGGCCCGGGTTGCGCATTAGATATGCTGATAAAATTTAGGGAGCCTTGTTTTCAGATTAGCCTTGTTAAAATCCCCAGCTACAATAAATGCAGCCTCAGGATATGTGGTTTCCAGTTTACATAGAGTCCAATGAAGTTATTTCAGGGCTGTCGATGTGTCGGCTTGGGAGGGGTATATACGCAACTGTGATTATAATCAAAGAGAATTCTCTTGGTAGGTAATGCGGTCGGCATTTGATTGTAAGGAATTCTAGGTCAGGTGAACAAAAGGACTTGAGTTCCTGTATGTTGTTATGATCACACCACGTCTCGTTAATCATAAAGCATACACTGTCGGCGCGATGCGTGAAGAAACCAGGTGGCTGTACCGACTTTGATGACGTATCCCGAGTGAGCCATGTTTCCGTGAAGCAAAGAACGTTACAATCTCTGATGTCTCTCTGGAAGGCGACCCTTGCTCGGATTTCGTCTACCTTGTTGTCAAGAGACTGGACATTGGCGAGTAGTATACTCGGGAGCGGTGTGCGATGTGCCCGTCTACGGAGCCTGACCAGAAGACCGCCTCGTCTGCCCCTTCTCACTGTTGTTTTGGGTCGCGGGCTGGGATCCGATCCATTGTCCTGGTTGGTGGACCAAACAGAGGATCCGCTTCGGGAAAGTTGTATTCCTGGCCGTAATGTTGGTAAGTTGACGTTGCTCTTATGTCCAGTAGTTCCTCCCAGCTGTATGTAATAAAACTTAAGATTTCCTGGGGTAACGATGTAAGAAATAATACATAAAAAGCTTCCTAAAAACACGAAGCAAGGCGGCCATCTCTGTCGGCGCCGGATCTTCCTTTGGCTCAAACTCATTAATTGGCTGATTGGCTCAAACTCATTAACAGGGAAAGAAAATTCCACAAATTCACTTTTAACAAGGCACACCTGTTAATTAAAATGCATTCCAGGTGACTACCTATGTATGTATGTATGTATGTACAGTTGAAGTCGGAAGTTTACATACACCTTAGCCAACTACATTTCAACTTAGTTTTCACAATACCTGACATTTAATCCCAGTAAAAATTCCCTGTCTTAGGTCAGTTAGGATCACCACTTTATTTTAAGAATGTGAAATGTCAGAATAATAGTAGAGAGAATAATTTATTTCGCTTTTATTTCTTTCATCACATTCCCAGTGGGTCAGATGTTTACATACATTAGTATTTGGTAGCATTGCTTTTAAATTGTTTAACTTGGATCAAACGTTTCGGGTAGCCTTCCACAAGCTTCCCACAATACTTTTTTGGCCTATTCCTCCTGACAGAGCTGGTGTAACTTAGTCAGGTTTGTAGGCCTCCTTGCTCGCACACGCTTTTTCAGTTCTGCCCACAAATGTTCTATAGGATTGAGGTCAGGGCTTTGTGTTGGCCACTCCAATACCTTGACTTTGTTGTCCTTAAGCCATTTTGCCACAACTTTGGAAGTATGCTTGGGGTCATTGTCCATTTTGAAGACCCATTTGCGGCCGAGCTTTTACTTCCTGACTGATGTCTTGAGATGTTGTTTCAATATATCCACAATTTTCCTCCCTCGTGATGCCATCTATTTTGTGAAGTGCACCAGTCCCTCCTGCAGCAAAGCACCCCCACAACATGATGCTGCCACCCCTGTGCTTCACGGTTGGGATGGTGTTCTTCAGCTTGCAAGCCTCCCCCTTTTTCCTCCAAACATAACGATGGTCATTATGGCCAAACAGTTCTATTTTTGTTCCATCAGACCAGAGGACATTTCTCCAAAAAGTATGATTTTTGTCCCCATGTGCAGTTGCAAACCGTAGTCTGGCTTTTTATGCCGGTTTTGGAGCAGTGGCTTCTTCCTTGCTGAGCGGCCTTTCAGGTTATGTCGATATAGTACTCGTTTTACTGTGGATATAGATACTTTTGTACCTGTTTCCTCCAGCATCTTCACAAGGTCCTTTGCTGTTGTTCTGGGATTGATAGGCACTTTTCGCACCAAAGTACGTTCATCTCTAGGAGACAGAATGGGTCTCCTTCCTGAGTGGTATGACGGCTGCGTGATCCCAAGGTGTTTATATTTGCGTACTCTTGTTTGTACAGATGAATGTGGTACCTTCAGGCAATTGGAAATTGCATCCAAGGATGAACCAGAGGTCCACAATTTTTGGTTTTGGCTGATTTCTTTTGATTTCCCCATGATGTCAAGCAAAGTGGCACTGAGTAGGTAGGCCTTGATATACATCCACAGGTACACCTCCAATTGACTCAAATTATGTCAATTTGCCTATCAGAAGCTTCTAAAGCCATGACATCATTTTCTGGAATTTTCCAAGCTGTTTAAAGGCACAGTCAACTTAGTGTATGTAAACTTCTGACCCACTGGAATTGTGATACAGTGAATTATAAGTGAAATAATCTGTCTGTAAACAATTGTTGGAAAAATGACTTGTGTCATGCACAAAGTAGATGTCCTAACCGACTTGCCAAAACTTTAGTTTGTTAACAAGACATTTGTTTATGTTTACTTCCGACTTCAACTGTATGTATGTATGTATTGTAGCGACCCGTACAGACAGCTGTGTGTTATGTGTTAGGCTATTAGTTGGTTTGTTGTACTTACCAGTTCCCAGTGTTGGCGGGGTCCGGCATGTTATGATGCCGGGCATCCTGGTGGTTGGCGGAGTGGCGTGGAGGGGGGTTGGGCAGGGCATTGGAAGTTAAGACCACGTTTAGCCATTGTTCTCTTTCTTACGTCTGGTCTTAACAAGAGAAGGTCACAGTTGGTTTGTGGGGTATCTTTCATTTATTTGGCGTGGGCTACGGCCAAACAGTAGCCTGTGTTGAAGTTGGGTTAATAAACCGTAAATTCGTAACTCAAACCTCTGTCTAGACAATTGTTCCTTTTATGATCTAGTCAGGTCATTACAGTATGTATGTATATACAGTGTATATATACAGCTCTGGAAAGAATTAAGAGACCACTGTAAAATTATCAGTTTCTATGGTTTTACTATTTATAAATTACAATATCTTTACTTGGAATTTGGGAGAAATGTTGTCAGTAGTTTATAGAATAAAACAAACATTTCATTTTACCCAAACACATATCTATAAATAGTAAAACAAGAGAAACGGATTATTTTGCAGTGGTCTCTTAATTTCTTCCAGAGCTGTATATATAGAGAGAGAGATGGATGGATGGATGGATGGATGGAGAGGTGAGATGAGAGAAGGAGAGGGAGTTAGAAAGAGAGGTGGTGAGGCAGAAGGTAGAGAGAAACTGTAAGACAGGGAAGAAGGGATCTGATGACAGATATTATTATCATTTTCTCTGGGGTCCTAACCGACCACTTATGTCGCTTTTGCCTGAAGCCGGCCCTGAAAACACACACACACACACACACACACACACACAATGGCAGTTAAGCCAAGCTGCTTCTCTGTCTCCCACTGTGAGTAAGTGGCTGTCATCACACAAAACAGAGGGACACCACCTGGATCTCTTCTGTCCATGTGTGTGTGTCCTCTCTCTCTCTCCCATTCATCCTCACTCTCCAGGTCTTTATTTTCCTATTTTCTTTTACCTCTCATCATATCCCGTCTTCCCTGTCTTATAGCTTCTCTCTACCTCTCTCTCTCCCACTTTCCTCCCCCTCACCACCTTTCTACCCTCTCTCTCTCTCTCTCTCTCTCTCTCTCTCTCTCTCTCTCTCTCTTCCCTCTCTATCTCTCTATCTCTCAGGGGGAGAGATGAAACAGAGGGAGCAGGGCATTATTCTGCTCTCTCTGACAGTCAGGAGGTGTGCACCTGCTGCGCCTCGTGTTTGAATGTCAGAGAGAGCGATGCGGGAGCGTTATTGGGCGCGTGGGGAGAATGGCGGGTTTCTTTATACTGTCACTCATTACCCACCGAGCTTTGGGCACAGCGAGGGAAAGAAATGCACCATGGGAAGGCAGCGCTTAATTTTTCATCCGTCATGAAATATTGCTCCGGCAGACTCTTCAACAGACGCTTCTACACTCTTTTCTTTTTCTTTCTTGCACGTGCTGCCACTGATCGATAGACCGACACACACTTTCTCATTTGCTCATTTGTCAGTCGTCTTTGCTCTCTCCCCTCCTCTTTTTTCTTCATCCATCCTCCACCTCTCTGTGGCTGTGTTCTTTTGTTAGCATTGTGTTAATGATTCCTGTTTCAATTCCAGTCTGGTGGAGTTCTTGGACCATGCCTATTCCTATGTGTCCTGGGCAGGGTTGGCACTATGTATTCACACACACACACACACACACACACACACACACACACACACACACACACACACACACACACAGGTGTCACTCCACATTTTCATTCCAGCCTGTATGATACTTCTTTATTCTGGGAGTGTCTGTGGTGTAAACACAGACTTGACTCTGACTCAAAGTGCTCTCTGTATACTGGAGCTCTGTGCTCTGATGGTCTGAGCTCTTCCAATCTCCAGTGTTCTGTGGGTAATAATACAGATATGGCGAAAGATACAGTAGATGATCTCACCGTTCAGGGATGTACAGACTTTGATTTAATACTCCTTCTCTCTTTCCTCCACATATCTCTCTCTCTCTCTCCAGACCCCGGTGCAGTGATTGAGACCCACAGTGCAGTACCGTACGCTGTGATAGGGGGCGTCCTGGCTCTGCTGGTCTTCACCGTCATCTGTGTTCTCATCGTCACCATCTGGTGCTCTGTCCGACAGAAAGGTAACACATGCATGTATGCACGCGCAAGCAAGCACATGACATTCACACTATTGAAAAGTTATATGAATTCCATTAAAGGTGAGACTACCATGAATTCTCAATGGCCACGCCTCACCTTGCTTTACAATATCATTCTCAGTGAATGAAAAATAGTAAATTAAAGATGGACCCAAATGGATGGAATGAGATGAGAAGGAAAAGGGCACACTCTTTCCTCTCCCTCCTCAGAACATGACAAATTACCTTGTATCTTAGCCAGGGGGGTTGGTGGGAAATGTATGCTATAAACAGTTGGGTGCACAGTGGGTGCATGTTGTTTAATGACCCCTATGGTTTACTGTATCAGGGCACATCAATAAAAATAAACGCAGTTACCCACGCTCCCCCATAATTTGAACAGCCTCTGGCAGCCCACTGATTCCTCCTTCAGTGCTAATAAAGTAATCCGGGAATAGAACCTTTGAGACCAGGGGAGGGGCCATACAGCCAGAATGCCAATCAGTAAATAGACAGAGCCATTACAACCAATCAGTGAGCAGAGACAGCACTATTAGGGCCCTGTCTCTCTCCTGCTGTCTGGCCCTTTAAATTCTGAACTGAACATGTAAATCAGAGAAATTAAAGAATTTAGTTTGACTTTCTCTTATTATTATATTATTCTGCCGTAGCTAACTTCCCCGCTGTCCTTCTCTCTCTCTTCCTCTTCCTCTCTCTGTGCCTCTCTCTACCCTTATATTTCTCTCTATATGCCTCCGCCCCTCTTTTTCTCTATTTGCACCATGCTTGGCCCTCTCTCCTTTCCCCCTCTCCCTCTGTCAGGCTCATATCGTACCCAGGAGCCTATACTTAATTGGTACTGACCAAATTCTAACTGAACTAATAATTAATCACAGGTAGGACTTCAACAATATGGGAAAGATTGCTTTGATGGGTTCACAGAATGTCACAAGGATTATATGACTCTGTCACAACTAACCTCCACACCCCTTCACCTGTCTCTCTCTCTGCTGCACAACCTTCTCTCTCTTTATGCCTCCTCTCTCTATCGCTCGCTCGCTCTGCCTCCTCTCTCTCTATATGACTCTCTCTCTCTTCCTCCTCTCCCCTCTGTCTTTGCCTCTCTCTCTGCCTCCTCTCTCCCTCTCTCCTTTTTTCTCTCTCTGTTCATTCTCCCTCTCCCAGGTTCATATCTTACCCATGAGGCCAGTGGGTTGGACGAGCACGGGGAGGTCCAGGAGGCTTTCCTCAACGGGAATGATGCCAGTCAGGGCAAGAAGGAGTACCTGCTGTAGCCTCCATCCCCAAAACCCATACCCCTCCCCCAACACGCCATGACAGGTGGCCTTCTGAATCGACTGTAATACTACTGCACACAGACCACATCACAGACCACAACACAGACCACATCACAGACCACATCACAGACCACACCACATCACAGACCACATCACAGACCACAACACAGACCACAACACAGACCAGAACAGAGACTGAAAGAGATACGATCTGTCCAGCCCTTACATTACAACTGTGCCATGCTGTAGGTGTACTGGAGGAAGGAGCGAGGGAGCGAGGGAGCGAGGGAGGATGACAGAGAAAGGGGAAAGTGATAATAGGGTCATTATTTTGATAGAGAGAAGAGATAACAAGAAATAAAGCCTCAGCACTTTCCTTCCCTGTGGTAATTGGAGAGGGAGGCAGAGAGGGAGGCAGAGAGGGAGGCATAGAGGGAGGGAGAGAGGGAGAGGAAAGAGAAAAAAAACTTCAATTTCCAAAATGTTCAATCCATAACTGGCACAGACAAGCAGGTGGGGTGGGTATGGTTTTTAGAAGCTATTGAGTTTGAATGCTCAATTTGATTACTTGAAATTGCCAAAGCACATCAGCCCACAAAGAGCAGCTCATCTATAATTATTTGACAACATTGCAGTGTTACCCTGAAAGTCTCTTAAAGTATTTCTGAACTATTCAGTCAATTCTGCAGATGACCCGGGTATTGTATTTGCCGTCCGTGCTGGGGAGTCTGCCAATGTTTTCTGGGTAATTTAGAAACCTTCCTGTTATGAATGACTACTTTCCTCACCGAACAGAACTGTTGTTTCTCTTCTTTTGAATTCTCTCTCTCTTTCTCCCTCCCTCTCTATTCCCCTCTCTTTCTAGTCCTCTTCTTCTCCCTTGTTCCCTCGCTCCCTCTCTCTGTCTGTCTTTATCTCTCCTCTATTGTTGGCCATTAAAGACAGGATTAGTGCCAGTCTCCTTTCGTGAGTTAGAAGAAAGGGAACATAAGTCGACGAGACACATTTAGGAAAAGCATCATTATTTTAAAATGCCCTTAAAGGGATCAAAATGTTCAAATGTCTTATAGAGAAAAAAAGGAGTGAAAGGAAAGTAATGAATAAGGAAATAGACATGATGGATATTTTTCTGAATGCCATGCGCGCGCGCACACACACACACATATCTGAATTCTTTATTTGTATAAAAATGTAAACAGTAAGATAACTTAAATTAATCTTTTAAGAAATGGAGAAAAAAAACAGTTTACTATTGAAAGCATTATGAAGCTACTATACTAACACATTATTAGCCTAGAGATACAAAAACAAACAAACTAGTGTCCAGTGATCAAAAAGGAAAAAAAATCATTTGTCTTTATGAAATACCTGAGGTCTTATTGATTTTTTATTAATTATTGTTATTATTTGGACTATTATGATTGTTATTATTATTACTGTTATGATTATTGTAAATGTTATAACTGTACACCTCCCATGTTTGTTGTTTTTGGTTATTCTATAGAAACGGCTGTCTTTCCACTTCTCTCTTACTCTGTCTCTCTAGTTCTTTCTATCGTTGTCTCCTGTGTCTATTTGTCTCTTCTTCTCGTCTTTCACTACTGTTTATTTTATAGTCATGTTGATATAGCTAACTATTTCTTTATAGGGGAAAGATACAAAGCACGACAAAATAAAAAAATACTTCAAAAATAACACAGGAGATGAGTCTGTTTTTAGATGTGTCCACTTTAATTAGAAATGTTCTGAAACACGGTGAGAGGAGAAGAGACACAGCAGATGACAACATCAATAGGGAATAGAGAACTAAAGGTAGGAAGATGAAAACCCAGGAAGGAAGGAAGGAAGGAAGGAAGGAAGGAAGGAAAGGCTAGAAAGAGCTAGAACAGACGAGGGGTTGAAAGTGAATAAAAAACATACGTAAGGTTCCATGACTGCTAATGAATCATGGGAAGAGAATGAGAGAGAGGGAGAGAGAAAGAAAGAGGAACAAATAATTAGAGGAACAGAGGGGGGCAAAAGGACAGTCGAGTCAGATGCACAGAAAAATATGACTCCCCCACTATTTCCATGCAATCAATACCCGATTCTGTCAAGAAGCACTCAACTTGTCCATCTGCGTGTGCGGCTGGATTTAAAAGCTGCTGGAGGTCGCTGCGTGATGGATCGATGTGTTTGTCTTCTATCGACGATAAGGCTCCACGGTAGGCTGTCATAAAGACAGATTGTCAAACAGCAATCAAAGTAATGGACTCACCAGGAGCAAGGGCTATACTAGCCTATACCAGCTGACGTGAACCAACGCTGTAGACAGTAGGACAATGGAGACACCATGTCCAGAACACATCCCCAGGTTAGCTGAAATAGATTTACTCTCCCTCATCAGACCCTGACTTCATCCAGTAGTGCTCTAATACTAGAATGGCTTGTTCTATAACGGATAGTGTTCTAGAAGGCTTAAACACTACCATGAGGACGTCTCAGTCAGTCTAAACCAATCATCAGAGAAGATGATACCTTGTCACATAAGCTTGATGTGAGCCTTTACTGTAACACGTTCATATCAGTATTTCTTCTGTTTTATGACGTGTCATGGCCTGTTATGACAGGCATATCTCTTTCCTATGATAGCCTACCGTCATAAGCATTCTATACCATTAGTACATTACAGCCCCAATACCAGGTAAATACCAGCACTGCAATAGGAAGTGCTAGCAGTAGCGCTGGCCCCAGTTAGCCTCTGTTAATGGTAGTGACCGGAGTGGCCACTATTCTCCGGTAATGACCTTAGTGGTGCATCGGGCCGTGCTGTGCCATTGTGGTCCCAGCCATTGATTGAAGTGATTGAGCGTGTCGGTCGGTGGGCAGCAGTTAGGGAAGCACAGCCGAATCAGGAAGGACTGTGCTCTCAGGTAGACGGAACGATTGAATGGACACCCAAGCCAGAATTGCTCTCCATCAATAATGTGTTCCAGGCAGAGATGTTGTTTTTGTGAAGATCTGAGGGTGGTGTTTGCGGAGAAACCGGTAGACAGAGAGAGAGAGAAAAATAGAGATGGCGGATTGATGTATAATGATGTACAGGTAACTGTCAAAATTAGGGAAACGCCAACAGAAAGTGTCTTAATAGGGCGTTGGGCCACCATGAGCCAGAACAGCTTCAATGCACCTTGACATAGATTCTACAAGTGTCTGGAGCTCTGTTGGAGGGACGTGACACCATTCTTCCATGATAAATTCCATAATTTGGTGTTTTTTTTATGGTGTCTCAGGAGTCGCTCTAGAATCTCACATACGTGTTAAATTGGGTTGAGATCTGGGGACTGAGACACACACACACTTTAAATCCCCTATGCTCCTTTGAGACCCTTCTTTCAGTCACTGAGATCCCTTCTTCTAGCCATGGTAGCTAAAATAATGGTAAACTGGGCATTTTTTTACATGACCCTAAGCATAATGGGACGTTAATGCTTAATTAACTCAGAAACCACACCAGTGTGGAAGCACCTGCTTTCAATATACTTTGTATCTCTCATTAACTCAAGTGTTTCCTTTATTTTGTCAGTTACCTATATGTAGAGAAGAGAGAAGAACAGAGTTTGTGTGCATGTGTTAGAGAGAGAGATGAACATAAAGAGAGAGAGATGAACATAAACAGAGAGAGGTGAACATGAAGAGAGAGATGAACATAAAGAGAGTTAGAATTAGTGGGAGGGACAAGAGGAAAAGGGAGAGAGAAATAATCACCTAATAAGACCAGAGAGAGATATATATATATATATATATATATAGAGAGAGAGAGAGAGCGAGAGAGGGAGAGTAAATCTCAGTAAGACAAAAATAATGGTGTTCCAAAAAAGTTCCAGTTGCCAGGAACACAAATACAAATTCCATCTAGACACCGTTTCCCTAGAGCACACAAAAAACTATACATACCTTGGCCTAAACATCAGCGCCACAGGGAACTTTTACAACACTGTGAACGATCTGAGAGACAAGGCAAGAAGGGCCTTCTATGCCATCAAAAGGAACATAAAATTTGACATGCCAATAAGGATCTGGCTGAAAAAATACTTCAGTTTTAGAACCCATTGCCCTTTATGGTTGTGAAGTTTGGGGTCCGCTCACCAACCAAGAATTCAAATTAAGACTCTGCATACAGAATCCTGCAAATATATACTCTGTGTACAACGTAAAACACCAAATAAGGCATGCAGAGCAGAATTAGGCCAATACCCTCTAATTATCAAAATACAGAAAAGAGACGTTCAATTCTACAGCCACCTAATGGGAAGGGTTTCCCAAACCTTCCATAACAAATCCATCACCAACAGAGAAATGAACCTGGAGAATAGCCCCCTAAGCAAGCTGGTCCTGGGGCTCTGATCACACACAGACCCCACAGAGCCCAAGGACAGCAACACAATTAGACCCAACCAAATCATGACAAAACAAAAAGATAATTACTTGACACATTGGATAGAATTTACAAAAAAACAGAGCAAACTAGAATGCTATTTGGCCCTAAACAGAGAGTACACAGTGGCAGAATACCTGACCACTGTGACTGACCCAAAATTAAGGAAATCTTTGACTATGTACAGACTCAGTAATCATAACCTAGCTATTGAGAAAGGCAGCCGAAGGCAGATCTGGATCTCAAGAGAAGACAGGCTATCTGCACACTGCCCACAAAATGAGGAGGAAACTGAGATGCACTTCCTAACCTCCTGCCAAATGTATGACCATATTAGAGACACATATTTCCCTCAGATTACAAAGACCCACAAAGAATTCGAAAACAAATCCAATTTTGATCAACTCCCATATCTATTGGGTGAAATACCACAGTGTGTGATCACAGCAACAAGATGTGTGACCTGTTGCCACAAGAAAAGGGCAACTAGTGAAAAACAAACCCCATTGCAAACACAACCTATATTTACACTACCGTTCAAAAGTTTGAGATCACTTAGAAATGTCCTTGTTTTTTTAAAGAAAAGCAATTTTTTGTCCATTAAAATAACATCAAATTGATCAGAAATACAGTGTAGACATTTTTACCTTTGAACGTAGTGTATGTTTATTTATTTACCTTTTGTACTTGAACTATTTGCACATCATTACAACACTATATAGAGACATAATATGAAATTTGAAATGTCTTTATTCTTTTGGAACTTTTGTGAGTAATGTTAACTGTTATTTTGTATTGTTTATTTCACTTTTGTTTATTATCTATTTCACTTTCTTTAGCAATGTATACATATGTTTCCCATGCCAATAAACCCCCCAAATTAAACATTGAATTGAGAGAGTGTCAAATATACGTAAATGGCTGTAAAGGAGTCAGGTGCAGGAGAGCAGATATTGGGTAGTAAACGGAGCCTTTTATTTAGGAGAACCAGAAACACACGGCACAACAAACACAAACTACTATACGGGTTGAACATAACCCAGCGTAACCAGCCTAACGTGCGCATACATGAAACAAAGAAACAATCCCACACAAAGACATGGGGGAAACAGAGGGTTAAATACACAACAATGATTGAGGGGATTGAAACCAGGTGTGAGAAAACAAAAGACAAAACAAATGGAAAATGAAAAGAGGATCGGTGATGGCTAGAAGACCGGTGACGTCGACCGCCGAACACCACCCGAACAAGGAGAGGCACCGACTTCGGCGGAAGTCGTGACAGAGAGAGAGAGAAAGAAAGAGAGCAAGAGAGAGTGCATGTACATAAGTGCATAGTTTTTCACACCAACGTGGCCAGAAGATGAACAATCCAATTAGTTTGAGCAAGGCCTTTTATTTTTTAGGAGAGTATTAGATTTACACAGTTAATCAAAACAGCCATGACGAGCGTTTCTCTGTTATAGTTATGAGGGCGTCGCCGGACCAACCATGCTGTCATTACTGTGTGTTAAATTAAACATGATCAACGCTAGATCTATAGCATCCACAGCAGCAGTAGGCATGTTACAATGCAGACATATCCTGATCTAGTCCCAGGCTTAGTTCTGGATGAGTGTGCGATTAGAGGAAGTCAACTGCGTGATATTTACTCCCTCAGTAGCTAGGTTTCCATCCAATTGCCGACACAAAATGTGCATAAAACAATATGCACATTTTCCCACCAGAGATGTGTTTCCAGAAAATTGTCTTGTTGCTGATAAAGAAAACTGTGCATGATGTAGTACACATAAATATAACTTTTGCAGTTAAATTCCCATGTACAGAGATGGCAGCCTCGCTCACGTTCTCAGGAAACCATGCAGTATTTTGTTTTTTTATGTTTTACTTCTTACATTGTTACCCCGGAAAATATTAAGTTTTATTACATACAACCGGGAGGAACTATTGGATATAAGAGCAACGTCAACTTACCAACATTACGACCAGGAATACGACTTTCCCAAAGAGGATTCTCCTTTCGTTAACCCAAACACAACAACAGACTGGATAGCACGTGGCTACTTCAAAACAACGGCGGCGCCGAGAAGAGGGAAACGCGCCGGTCTTTTGGTCAAGCTACGTCGACGGGCGATCGTGCACCTCTCCCGAGTATTTTAATCGCCAATGTACAGTCTCTTGACAACAAAGTAGACGAAATCCGATCGAGGGTTGCCTTTCAGAGAGACATCCGAGACTGCAACGTTCTTTGCTTCACGGAAACATGGCTCACTCAGGACACGTTATCAATGTCGGTACAGCCACCTGGTTTCTCCACGCACGCATCGCGACAGAAACAAACATCTCTCTGGTAAGAAGAAGGGCGGGGTGTGTGTCTTATGATTAACGAGACGTGGTGTGATCATAACAACATACAGGAACTCAAGTCCTTTTGTTCACCTGACATAGAATTCCTTACAATCAAATGCAGACCGCATTATCTACCAAGAGAATTCTCTTCGATTATAATCACAGCCGTGTACATCCCCTCAAGCTAATACATCGACGGCACTGAAAGAAATTCATCGGACTCTATGTAAACTGGAAACCACATATCCTGAGGCTGCATTTATTGTGGCTGGGGATTTTAATAAGGCTAATTTAAGAACAAGGCTCCCAGAAATTTTACCAGCATATCGAATGTGCCACCCGGGCTGGTAAAATCCTGACCACTGTTATTCCAACTTCCGTGATGCATACAAGGCTATTCTCCGCCTCCTTTCGGCAAGTCTGACCATGACTCCATTTTGTTGCTCCCAGCCTACAAACAGAAACTAAAACAGGAAACGCCCGTTCTCAGGTCTGTTCAACGCTGGTCCGAACAATCTGATTCCATGCTTCAAGATTGCTTCGAGCACGTGGACTGGGATATGTTCCGGATAGCATCTGACAACAATATTGATGTATACGCTGATTCGGTGAGCGAAGTTTATTAGCAAATGCATTGGTGATGTTGTACCCATAGCAAATATCAAAACCTTCCCCAACCAGAAACCATGGATTGATGGCAGCATTCAAGCAAAACTGAAAGCGCGAACCACTGCTTTTAACCAGGTAAAGGCTACCGGAAACATGACTGAATACAAACAGTGCAGCTACTCCTCCGCAAGGCAATCAAACAAGCTAAGCGCCAATATAGAGACAAAATAGAGTCACAATTCAATGGCTCAGACACAAGAGGAATGTGGCAGGGTCTACAGTCAATCACGGACTACAAAAGAAAACCAGCCCCGTCGCTGACCATGACGCCCTGCTCCCAGACAAACTAAACAACTTCTTTGCTCGCTTTGAGGACAATACAGTGCCACCGACACGCCCGCTACCAAAACCTGCGGGCTCACCTTCACCGCAGCCAATGTGAGAAAACATTTAAATGTGTTAACCCTCGCAAGGCTGCCGGCCCAGATGGCATCCCTGGCCGTGTCCTCAGAGCATGCGAGACCAGCTGGCTGGTGTGTTTACGGACATATTCAATCAGTCCCTATCCCAGTCTGCTGTTCCCACATGCTTCAAGAGGGCCACCATTGTTCCTGTTCCCAAGAAAGCTAAGGTGACTGAGCTAAATGACTATCGCCCGTAGCACTCACTTCCGTCATCATGAAGTGCTTTGAGAGATTAGTCAAGGATCATATCACCTCCATCCTGCCAGACACCCTGGACCCACTCCAATTTGCTTACCGTCCCAATAGGTCCACAGACGACGCAATCGCAATCACACTGCATACTGCCCTAACCCATCTGGACAAGAGGAATACTTATGTAAGAATGCTGTTCATCGACTACAGCTCAGCATTTAACACCATAGTTCCCTCCAAGCTCGTCATTAAGCTCGAGACCCTGGGTCTCGACTCCAGCCCTGTGCAACTGGGTCCTGGACTTCCTGACGGGCCGGTCCCAGGTGGTGAGGGTAGGAAACAACATCTCCACCCCGCTGATCCTCAACACTGGGGCCCCACAAGGGTGCGTTCTCAGCCCTCTCCTGTACTCCCTGTTTACCCATGACTGCGTGGCCAAGCACGCATCCAACTCAATCATCAAGTTTGCTGACGACACTACAGTGGTAGGCTTGATTACCAACAACGACGAGACGGCCTACAGAGAGGAGGTGAGGGCCCTCGGAGTGTGGTGTCAGGAAAATAACCTCTCACTCAATGTCAACAAAACAAAGGAGATGATCGTGGGACTTCAGGAAACAGGAGAGGGAGCACCCCCTATCCATATCGAGGGGACAGTAGTGGAGAAGGTGGAAAGTTTTAAGTTCCTCGGCGTACACATCACGGACAAACTGAATTGGTCCACCCACACAGACAGCGTGGTGAAGAAGGCGCATAGCGCCTCTTCAACCTCAGGAGGCTGAAGAAATTTGGCTTGTCACCAAAATCACTCACAAACTTTTACAGATGCACAATCGAGAGCATCCTGTCGGGCTGTATCACCGCCTGGTACGGCAACTGCTCCGCCCACAACCGTAAGGCTCTCCAGAGGGTAGTGAGGACTGCACAACGCATCACCGGGTTAAACTACCTGCCCTCCAGGACACCTACACCACCCGATGTCACCAGAAAGGCCAAAAAGATCATCAAGGACAACAACCACCCGAGCCACTGCCTGTTCACCCCGCTTATCATCCAGAAGGCGCAGGTCAGTACAGGTGCATCAAAGCTGGGACCGAGAGACTGAAAACAGCTTCTACCTCAAGGCCATCAGACTGTTAAACAGCCATCACTAACATTGAGTGGCTGCTGCCAACATACTGACTTAAATCTCTAGCCACTTTATACATAGGAATTGGATGTAACAAATGTATCACTAGCCACTTTAAACAATTTTGTATATAATGTTTACGTATCCGACATACTCATATCAAATGTATACACTGTACTCTAAACCATCTACTGTATCTTGCCTATGCCGCTCGGGTCATCGACCCAAATCTCTAGCCACTTTAATAATTATAATTGGATGAAATAATGTATCACTAGCCACTTTAAACAATGCCATTTATATAATGTTTACATATCCTACATTACTCATCTCATATATATGTGTATATACTGTACTCCATACCATCTACTGCATCTTGCCTATGCCGGTCAGCCATCGCTCATCCATATATTTATATGTACATACTCGTATTCATTCCTTTACTCTTGTGTGTATAAGGTAGTTGTTGTGAATTTGTTAGATTACTTGTTAGATACTACTGCATGGTCGGAACTAGAAGCACAAGCATTTCGCTACACTCGCATTAACATCTGCTAACCATGTGTATGTGACAAATAAAATTTGATTTGATTTGAATAAAAAATAGACTATCATGTTCAACTCTACTGATGGTTTAGTCACAAAAATGTTTGCGTTACATAGCGAAATATGCCCACTCTGGTCTTGGCACTTGCGCTCAAGACAACAGCTCACAGATACAATGTAGTTGATGAGATCATTATGGATAAAAGAGCAAGATTGTTTTAATTTGTCAAATGGCAGAATGAGACGCTCAATATTTATTGTAAAGGAGCATCAAGTTCATCACCCTGCATTTTCACCACCCTGTGAATTTCATCATAACTTACTAAATCTGTAGCCTAATAAACTACATGGTTTCCTCAGTCGCAGTGGAAGGACCACACACCATGTCATTGTGACTCCAAGTTTACTTCGGTATGATGGTTATTATATACATATTTGCGCGTAAAGGCGTTTCCTCCGCTATTTCTCACATAATGAATTTTACAGACACAAAAAGATCCCACCTTGTCTAGCGTATTTTGTTTGGCTGACATTTGGAACGTCTACCGACAAATTAGATGTTTCCATCAGGCATGTCTTGACCTTTTTTATACGAAATGTACTTTACACAGCATAAAAAGGTTGGCTGTAAGCCTGGTTAGTGACCTTATTTGATATGAGACTCAATAATTAAACAGCACAGTGTGAAAAACAAATTAACGTCTAGTATGTGCTACTGACAGGTTGATGAATATACAGTTGAAGTCGGAAGTTTACATACACCTTAGCCAAATACATTTAAACTCCGTTTTTCACAATTCCTGACATTTAATCCTAGTCAGAATTCCCTGTTTTAGGTCAGTTAGGATCAATGTGAAATGTCAGAATAATAGTAGAGTGAATTAGCTTTTATTTCTTTCATCCCATTCCCAGTGGGTCAGAAGTTTACATACACTCAATTAGAATTTGGTAGCATTGCCTTTAAATTGTTTAACTTGGGTCAAACATTTTGGGTAGCCTTCCACAAGCTTCCCACAATAAGTTGGGTGAATATTGGCCCATTCCTCCTGGCAGAGCTGCTGTAACTGAGTCAGGTTTGTAGGCCTCCTTTCTCGCACATGCTTTTTCAGTTCTGCCCAAACATTTTCTATAGGATTGAGATCAGGGCTTTGTGATGGCCACTCCAATACCTTGACTTTGTTGCCCTTAAGCCATTTTGCCACAACTTTGGAAGTATGCTTGGGGTCATTGTCCACTTGGAAGACCCATTTGCGACCAAGCTTTAACTCCCTGACTGATGTCTTGAGATGTTGCTTCAATATATCCACATAATTTTCCTGCCTCATCATGCCATCTATTTTGTGAAGTGCACCAGTCCCTCCTGCAGCAAAGCACCCCCACAACATGATTCTGTGCTTCACGGTTGGGATGGTGTTCTTCGGCTTGCAAGCCTCCCCCTTTTCCTCCAAACATAACAAGGTTCATTATGGCCAAACAGTTCTATTTTTGTTTCATCAGACCAGAGGACATTTCTCCAAAAAGTACGATCTTTGTCCCCATGTGCAGTTGCAAACCGTAGTCTGGCTTTTTAATGGCAGTTTTGGAGCAGTGGCTTCTTCCTTGCTGAGCGGCCTATCCGGTTATGTCGATATAGGACTTGTTTTACTGTGGATATAGATACTTTTTTACATGCTTCCTCCAGCATCTTCACAAGGTCCTTTGCCATTGTTCTGGGATTGATTTGCACTTTTCGCACCAAAGTATGTTCATCTCTTGGAGACAGAACGTGTCTCCTTCCTGAGCGGTATGACAGCTGCGTGGTCCCATGGTGTTTATACTTGCATACTATTGTTTGTACAGATGAACATGGTACCTTCAGGCATTTGGAAATTGTTTCCAAGGATGAACCAGACTTGTGGAGGTCTAAAATGTTGTTCCTGAGGTCTTGGCTGATTTCTTTGATTTTCCCATGATGTCAAGCAAAGAGGCACTGAGTTTGAAGGTAGGCCTTGAAATACATCCACAGGTACACCTCCAATTGACTCAAATTATGTCAATTAGCCTATCAGAAGCTTCTAAAGCCATGACATCGTTTTTTGGAATTTTCCAAGCTGTTTAAAGGCACAGTCAACTTAGGGTCCTGTCTGGGCATCACACAGACCAAATCTAGGTAAATGGCCAGCAGGCCCATTAGGGGGAGCAGGAAGACGGTCACCCCATAGACATAGACCAGGAACTGGGGGCTGAGGACGGTGTCGGGGGCACACACCCCCCAGTCGCTCCCATGGATCTCTGCATAGGTGAAGTTATGGAGATCCTCCATGTAGAACTTGGACAGGAAGCCGCCGTAAGGGAGGTACTTCCCGATCACAGAGCGGTCCTGGTTGTACTTGGGAGGCATCGGACGGGAGGAGGGGAGGTCCAGTTGCCTGGGGGGATGTCGTCCAGCCCCAGCCCATCCAGCCATCCCTCTTCCCCTCCCCAGGTGTGCAGGACGTTCCAGCCGATGAACTGGGCAAAGGAGGAGAGGACAGAGGCCACCCAGCACAGCAGGACCACACACAGGGCCCGCCGACGTGTCACCAGCAAACTGTACCTAAAACAGAGAGAAAGCCCAGTGGGTCAAATGAAACCAGCATGCACTGATGTTCTAGAGCAGGGGTCTTCAACCTTGTTTACCCAGGGACCCCTGCTGAGGCAAACTGGCGACCCAGGGACCCCCATCATATGTTAACCAAAAATGTATTTTTTACGTCTTGTCTTATCATCAGGTGAATGATAATGGCGAGGAGAAGTAACATTAACCAACATTTTAAAATGAATAGATTTGGTATACAGTTTTTCATTATTTTGACCTCCCCACATTATAATTGGAAGTAGAAACACTAACATAGCCTATTAGCTAGACAAAGGTAACTCCAAACATATTTTTGCTAAAAGTAGCTGTTTAGCTGGTAAAACATGTGTTGTCAAAAATGTATGTCCAAGTCAAGAAAGCTTACCAGCAACCAGTGGCACATTCTGTGACCCGTACTTTTCAAAGCCTATGTCAGATACTCCAGTGAGCAGAGATGGGCAGTATTTCTGTTACATGTATTTTAAATATGTCTTTCAATTACTTCTGAGTATTCTGTAATTTGTATTACCCTGGGCTGAACTACACTCCAATGTATTTTGTAACAATATACTTTCGAGAGCAGTAACTAGTATTTTCAAAACACAAAATACATTTCCTATACCCTTATCTATAGCGGTTTCCCCTGCATTGGTATCAAAAGTCTGATGGCACTATAGTGTGATAAGAGTGTCTGCTTAATGAACTAAATATAAATGTATATGTAAAAATGAACAATTGCAAAGCATGTTGAGTAGTATTCTCCACTTCGAAACAAAGCCAGTAATAAAACCCAGTGTGCTTTGCTGTTAATTTTGGTAAATTTTCACATATACAGTATTTCCATTTTGGTCATTTAGCAGACACTCTTATCTAGAGTGACTTGCAGTCAGTGCATTCAACTAAGGTAGATAAACAACAACATATCACAGTCATAACAAGTAAAACATTTCTCTAACTGTTACAAATGTATTTCTGTATTTCAAAATATGAAATACATGTATTTTACATGTATTGTACATTTCAAACGTATTTGGTAGTTTACTTTGATACATTGATCTTTATGGTATTATCAGGTGTGAAGGTAAGACGCAGATGCAGACACGTCGAATTAACAATGGTTTAATAATCCAACAGGGGCAGGCAATAGACAGGTCAAGGCAGGCAGGGGTCAGTAAACCAGAGGTGGGGCAGCGGTACCGGATGACAGGCAGGCTCAGGGTAGGCAGAGGTCAATAATCCAGAAGTGGGGCAAAGGTACAGGTCGGCAGGCAGGCTCAGGGTCAGGGTCAGGCAGAGTGGCCAGGTAGGCGGGCTCAGAGTCAGGACAAACAAGGGTCAAAACCAGGAAGGCGAGGAAAAGAGAGACTGGGAAAAGCAGGAGCTGAGACATAAAAACACTGGTTGACTTGACAAACTAGACGAACAGGCAACAGACAAATAGAGAACACAGGTATAAATACACAGGAGATAATGGAGAAGATGGGCGACACCTTCAGGGGGGTGGAGACAGTCACACAGACAGGTGAAACAGATCAGCATGTGACAGGTATTTAGTAATTGTATTGTGTAATTAGTCATTTTTGAGCTCCAATGTGTAATGAGCTCCATTGAGTGTAATGAGATCCAATGAGTGTAATTTGCTCAATATAAGGAGTTGATAAATAAAGTAATCATTATTTGAAAGAAGATTTTCTCACATTTTCTACTGTATGTAATAATACAATTGTTTATTCTGTTGTTTCTAGCGTTATTCATAACGTTCCACTTTTTGGTTTGTTTTTCTTTTTATATTTTTGTCGTAACTCCGGTTGAATAACCCTGGTCTAGATTGCAGTCCTGAGAATATTTGGCAAATTCTTTCAGGTGCACTTGATTTAGATTTGGTACTTTTCACCCCCCTCTCTCTGACTCACCTGCTCCCCATGCGGTGCTTCAGGTGGGAGTTGAAGGTCATGAGCAGCAGCAGGCAGACAGTGAACTGCCTGACCAGCAGAGGACAGCACACCAGGGTGATGCAGGTGTACAGGCACTGGGGACTCCTCAGGTTCAGCAGCACAGAGACAAGTACTGTTATAATTTCCACCCAGTACAGCCAGAAGAGGACTGGCCACCCCTCAGAGCCTGGTTCCTCTCTAGGGTTCTTCCTAGGTTCCTGCCTTTCTAGAGAGTTTTTCCAAGCCACCGTGCTTCTACATCTGCATTGCTTGCTGTTTGGGGTTTTAGGCTGGGTTTCTGTATAGCACTTTGTGACATCGGCTGATGTAAAAAGGGCTTTATAAATAAATGTGATTGAGAGTGATTGAGCATGGCAGCAACACATGACAACACAGCATAGTAGCAACACAACATGACAACAACATGGTAGCAATACAACAAGGCAGCAGCACAACATGTTAGCAGCACAAAATATGGTATAAACATTATTGGGCACATGAGGAAGCATTCTCAGTCAATTTACCTGGGACATAATTATTATTTTTTTAAAGACAATGGCAATCGTTTGAGAAGGCAGGGGGTAAGAATGGAGAGAGTGAGTGAGTGGGAGGTCTAAACGAGTAAGATTGATTGAGAAAGGCGAGTGGTGGGAGGACAGAGTAAAGGAAAAATAAATGAAAAGAGAGAAGCAGAGGCAGGAAGTTGAGGGGGAGAGATTGTTAGATATTTGTTATAGGCATTGGAGACCTGTACGGGTACTTGGAGAGGGAAAAGGTCAGCGTAGACTGGACCTGACAGAGCACTCACTGAGGATGTGAGCACCATGCAAACACAGTGTAGAGAGGGTAGGCTTTGTGAAACAGACCGTTAACATCACACACTGCAGCAGACAGACAGACAGAGCAGGAGACGCTGGTGTGAACTTGCTCGAGTGTGATTGACAGGTAATTTCATAACATTTTCAAACAATGGTCTCAAATAAAGCAAAGCGGATGGATATTGAAATAGCAGATTTAGCGCTGTAATATGCCACCTGTCTCCTCAGAATAATGAGTTTGACCTTTTTAGGACATCCAGACGACAAGTTGTCCGTTTTCATAATAATTATGACTGACTGGAATAATCGTTTTATACAGCTGCATAATCAGTTGATACAGTTGTCTCTTGTCCTGCTCCTTGAAGGGCCTTGAAATAATTAATGGAGTTCATTCCACCTTATGTGGTTGTCTTCGGTTTGAATCTGTGACTGGTCGCTTTCAATGTGATTAATTTACTTTTGCTAATCATTTAAGCATTGAGAGACAACAAAAGCATACAGACTCACAGCCACACCACACAGTCAGAGCTTTAGATTTAGATAGAAGGAAGCTCAATGGATGACAGAAAATATGATAGAGAATAAAATGGAAGGAGAATGGATAGAGAACAGAAGGTCATTTTGTGGACCCCAGGAAGAGTAGCTGCTGCTATCGCAACAGCTAATGGGGATCCTAATAAAATACCAAATACCAAAATATAGCTGTCTAGAACAGTCGAATAAATGAGAAAATACCAAATTACCTGATATGTTGTGGATGTATAGATCTGGATAAGAGCGTCTGCTAAATGACTAAAATGTAAATGTAAAATGTAAATATAAGTCTATGACAGTTCTAATCTGTCCTCTGTAAACCTTCCCTCGCTCTTTACCTCCCTATCTCTTCCTCTCACTCTATTCTTCTGCACTGACTGACAGAATAAACTCACATTCATTAACCATCATTACCCTCTCTGCCCACCTATCTCCTGGTCTTGTCTATACAAACATATCAATTGTGTCAATGTTGAAGCAGTGCTAACCTTTCCACCCGAGCTGTGCAAAGGTCACCACAAGCATTGTATATAAGTAAATAAAAAATACCAAGGTTACAGTTAACACATATACTCACAGACACACACACTCAAGTCAATCGAACATGTACAAATGCGCGTACATACACACGCACGCACACAAACACACAAAGAGACACTCAAACGTGTGTAAACATAATGGCACAGATCGAAGAGATGATGAACAGAGAAAAACAATGGAGAGAAATCAGAGAGGGACAGAGAATACAATCTCTTATCCACTGAAGGGTTTGGGCATTGTTCTGTGGCAACAGTACATTTACACGTGCCGTGTTTCAGGCAGCAGTACATTTATTTTTCAACGGCTATTTCTAGGATAACAAAGAACAAATGAAGTGGCATTGTTGTTTTTTTCCATGGAGGAAATGTACCATGGGAAATAAAGAACGATTGTTGCATGCAGAATTCAAAGGAATTTGATCATGATCTCTGTCAGTAGGCTGTTTGTGGAAAGAATAAGTTATGGTTTTATATAGTATGTACAGTGAGGGAAAAAAAGTACAGTGGGGCAAAAAAGTATTTAGTCAGCCACCAATTGTGCAAGTTCTCTCACTTAAAAAGATGAGAGAGGCCTGTAATTTTCATCATAGGTACACTTCAACTATGACAGACAAAATGAGGAAAAAAAATCCAGAAAATCACATTGTAGGATTTTTAATGAATTTATTTGCAAATTATGGTGGAAAATAAGTATTTGGTCACATACAAACAAGCAAGATTTCTGGCTCTCACAGACCTGTAACTTCTTCTTTAAGAGGCTCCTCTGTCCTCCACTCGTTACCTGTATTAATGGCACCTGTTTGAACTTGTTATCAGTATAAAAGAAACCTGTCCACAACCTCAAACAGTCACACTCCAAACTCCACTATGGCCAAGACCAAAGAGCTGTCAAAGGACACCAGAAACAAAATTGTAGACCTGCACCAGGTTGGGAAGACTGAATCTGCAATAGGTAAGCAGCTTGGTTTGAATAAATCAACTGTGGGAGCAATTATTAGGAAATGGAAGACATACAAGACCACTGATAATCTTCCTCGATCTGGGGCTCCACGCAAGATCTCACCCCGTGGGGTCAAAATGATCACAAGAACGGTGAGCAAAAATCCCAGAACCACACGGGGGGACCTAGTGAATGACCTGCAGAGAGCTGGGACCAAAGTAACAAAGCCTACCATCAGCAAGGGCATTGAAGATGAAACGTGGCTGGGTCTTTCAGCATGACAATGATCCCAAACACACCGCCCGGGCAACGAAGGAGTGGCTTCAGAAGAAGCATTTCAAGGTCCTGGAGTGGCCTAGCCAGTCTCCAGATCTCAACCCCATAGAAAATCTTTGGAGGGAGTTGAAAGTCCGTGTTGCCCAGCGACAGCCCCAAAACATCACTGCTCTAGAGGAGATCTGCATGGAGGAATGGGCCAAAATACCAGCAACAGTGTGTGAAAACCTTGTGAAGACTTACAGAAAACGTTTGACCTCTGTCATTGCCAACAAAGGGTATATAACAAAGTATTGAGAAACTTTTGTTATTGACCAAATACTTATTTTCCACCATAATTTGCAAATAAATAAATTAAAAATCCTACAATGTGATTTTCTGGATTTCTTTTTCTCATTTTGTCTGTCATAGTTGAAGTGTACCTATGATGAAAATTACAGGCCTCTCTCATCTTTTTAAGTTGGAGAACTTGCACAATTGGTGGCTGACTAAATACTTTTTTGCCCCACTGTATTTGATCCCCTGCTGATTGTGTACATTTGCCCACTGACAAAGAAATGATCAGTCTATAATTTTAATGGTAGGTTTATTTGAACAGTGAGAGACAGAATAACAACACATGTTATGGAAATCCCAAATGTTATAAATTGATTTGCATTTTAAATGAGGGAAATAAGTATTTGACCCCTCTGCAAAACTTGTTGGCAATCAGAGGTCAGACGTTTCTTGTAGTTGGCCACCAGGTTTGCACACATCTCAGGAGGGATTTTGTCCCACTCCTCTTTGCAGATTTTCTCCAAGTCATTAAGGTTTCGAGGCTGACGTTTTGCAATCTTCAGCTCCCTCCACAGATTTTCTATGGGATTAAGGTCTGGAGACTGGCTAGGCCACTCCAGGACCTTAATGTGCTTCTTCTTGAGCCACTCCTTTGTTGCCTTGGCCGTGTGTTTTGGGTCATTGTCATGCTGGAATGCCCATCCATTACCTATTTTCAATGCCCTGGCTGAGGGAAGGAGGTTCTCACCTAAGATTTGACGGTACATGGCCCCGTTCATCATCCCTTTGATGCGATGAAGTTGTCCTGTCCCCTTAGCAAAAAAAACACCCCCAAAGCATAATGTTTCCACCTCCATGTTTGACGGTGGGGATGGTGTTCTTGGGGTCATAGGCAGCATTCCTCCTCCTCCAAACACAGCGAGTTGAGTTGATGCCAAAGAGCTCCATTTTGGTCTCATCTGACCACAACACTTTCACCCAGTTGTCCTCTGAATCATTCAGATGTTCATTGGCAAACTTCAGACGGGCATGTATATGTGCTTTCTTGAGCAGGGGACCTTGCGGCGCTGCAGGATTTCAGTCCTTCACAGCGTAGTGTGTTACAAATTGTTTTCTTGGTGACTATGGTCCCAGCTGCCTTGAGATCATTGACAAGATCCTCCCGTGTAGTTCTGGGCTGATTCCTCACCGTTCTCATGATCATTGCAACTCCACGAGGTGAGATCTTGCATGGAGCCCCAGGCCGAGGGAGATTGACAGTTTCTTTGTGTTTCTTCCATTTAATAATCACACCAACTGTTGTCACCTTCTCACCAAGCTGCTTGGCGATGGTCTTGTAGCCCATTCCAGCCTTGTGTAGGTCTACAATCTTGTCCCTGACATCCTTGGAGAGCTCTTTGGTCTTAGCCATGGTGGAGAGTTTGGAATCTGATTGACTGATTGCTTCTGTGGACAGGTGTGTTTTATACAGATAACAAACTGAGATTAGGAGCACTCCCTTTAAGAGTGTGCTCCTAATCTCCGCTCGTTACCTGTATAAAAGACACCTGGGAGCCAGAAATCCTTCTGATTGAGAGGGGGTCAAATACTTATTTCCCTCATTAAAATGCAAACCAATTTATAACATTTTTCACATGTGTTTTTCTGGATTTTTTTGTTGTTATTCTGTCTCTCACTGTTCATATAAACCTACCATTAAAATTATAGACTGATCATTTCTTTGTCAGTGGGCAAACGTACAAAATCAGCAGGGGATCAAATACTTTTTTCCCTCACTGTATAAGCTGGAAGTAGAAGCCTAAGTGTGGTTGTCCATTGGTTTACTCCAATTAGAGGAGGGATGGTAGGGTTAGGGGAAAATAATAAAGGTAAATATATATATTTTTAAATATATGTATTTTTATCTATTATTACCCTATATATTTAAGAATAAGATATGGTTACAATGCATTTCACAGATCTTTAAATACGGACGGGATATGTCACAAGATTATTATAGTAAAAACATAATTTTGAATTACAGCATCCTGATTATTGCATTCACTGTGCAGATTATAGTAACATTAGACATTAGTATTCTACTGCTGCAATAAAAAAGTACTTCCATATACCACAAAAAAACTGCAAATTAATTCCTATGCTCCAGGGCACGTGTCTCTTCTTTTGCAGACAATTTCATAATTCAAAGCTTTTGATTGTGATGTAGCCTTAACCTTGGGCACTGCAAACTGCCTTGAAATGCATCAGGTTTTACTCTGATTGGGCTAGAAATTAATCAACAGGGCATCTTGTGATGAAAATACCAACGTACAGGGTGAGGTCATATCTCGCGAGAACGAACGCGATCCGCCCGTTTTAACACGGGCTGGAAACCCCATCTCACCCTCTTCCTCTCGCTGTCCACAAGCAAGGTAAAGGGATGTCTGTTCTCTGGCCTTATTTGACCAACTGTATGACATTTTCGTAATAATTATTCTCCCATAACTGACCGCGTATACGTTAAACAATCAATTAACAAATACCGGGTTTTTCCGGAAAGTCTACAGTCCTGCAGATTATTTAGAATACGTAAAATTGCATGCGGCACTCGCACGTACCTTCCAGTGATGGCTGCCCCCATGCCTCTGCATTGAGGCCTAATCATTTCGCGTTTTGTTTGTCAATTTTAGATAAGACAATTATGTTATCTGCGCTGACTGTGTCTTCCATTTGAATGTATTACGCTCGTCGGCTGTTGAACTGTGATCCTTCTCATACTGTCTGGATTTCTGATGTGGTTACATGTATCGGTTTATAGGTTAATTGCTAGCGTTGTGGCTAACTCCAGCTAGTTAACTACCATCACATTTTATTTAACGGTTGGTTGGTGAGCAGGTTTGGCCGACTATGCCTTAATGATATCAGTTACTTGCTTAAATTGGACTTCAGATCATTCCGGATTTTGCACAATATGAGGGATTTATATTATCACGAGATGTGCATGTTTTCTGTCGCCACTGTGACAGGAAGGTAGGTAGCCTATAGAATTAGCTAGCCAGCTAACGTTAGTTGCCTGCTTAAGCAAGCTGTTCATCACCCATCTGGTTAGTTAACTAGTCAGCTAGATAGTGTGGTTTGCAGAAAATGTGTCAATAGTAGTGTATAGACGTGTATTCGTCAGATTAACTGTTTTCTGAGTATTGGGGCAGTCAGTCATCCTATCGTCTGCACATAACTATATATCTAACCTTAGTTACATGAGTAGCTAGGCTACGTATTGAAGGTGCTCAGGACCTCAATCTACCCAGGACATTCGTTGCAGTCTACATAGCCATCATTCATACATTGTACCTCATACTGAAGTGCTCTCATTCTGTCAGATGCCTGGTGTCACAGTGAAAGACGTCAACCAGCAGGAGTTTGTCCGTGCCCTATCGGCTTTCCTGAAGAAGTGAGTTTTCCACCCAGTTCTTTAATATATAAGTATATGTAGTCGCATACATGTGAAGCCTTGTTAAATTCTTGCTTTGCCTTGTTAAATTCTTGTTTTGCCTTGTTCAATTCTTGCATTGTAATGCATTGAGCTTTTCTGAATGACTAACATACAGTTGAAGTCAGAAGTTTACATACACGTAGGTTGGCGTCATTAACTAGTTTTTCAACCATTCCCCACATTTCTTGTTAACAGTTAACAAACTATAGTTTTGGCAAGTCTGTTAGGACATCTACTTTGCATGACACAAGTAATTTTTCCAACAATTGTTTAGACAGATTATTAAACTTAATTCACTTCATCACAATTCCAGTGGGTCAGAAGTTTACATACACTAAGTTGACTATGCCTTTAAATAGCTTGGGAAATTCCAGAAAGTTATGTCATGGCTTTAGAAGCTTCTGTTAGGCTATTGACATCATTTGAGTCAATTGGAGGTGTACCTGTGGATGTATTTCAAGGCTTACCTTCAAACTCAGTGCCTCTTTGCTTGATATCATGGGAACATCAAAAGAAATCAGCCAAGACCTCAGGAAAAACATTGTAGACCTCCAAGTCTGGTTCATCCTTGGGAGCAATTTCCAAATGCCTGAAGGTACCATGTTCATCTGTACAAACAATAGTACGCAAGTATAAACACCATGGGACCACGCAGCCATCAAACTGCTCAGGAAGGAGATGCGTTCTGTCTCTTAGAGATGAACGTACTTTGGTGCGAAAAGTGCAAATAAATCCCAGAACAACAGCAAAGGACCTTGTGAAGATGCTGGAGGAAACAGGTACAAAAGTATCTATATCCACAGTAAAACAAGTCCTATATCGATTATTTCACTTATAATATCACTGTATCATAATTCCAGTGGGTCAGAAGTTTACATACACTAAATTGACTGTGACTTTAAACAGCTTGGAAAATTTCAGAAAATGATGTTATGGCTTCTTATGGGCTAATTGACATAATTGGAGGTGTACCTGTGGATGTATTTCAAGGCCTACCTTCAAACTCACTGCCTCTTTGCTTGACAGAGAAAATATTGTAGACCACAAGTCTGGTTCATCCTTGGGAGCAATTTCCAAACTCCTGAAGGTACCACGTTCATCTGTACAAACAATAGTACGCAAGTATAAACACCATGGGACTACGCAGCATACCGTCATACCGCTCAGGAAGGTGACACATTCTGTCTCCTAGAGATGAACGTACTTTGGTGCGAAAAGTGCAAATCAATCCCAGAACAACAGCAAAGGACCCTGAAGATGCTGGAGGAAACAGGTACAAAAGTATCTATATCCACAGTAAAACGAGTCCTATATTGACATAACGTGAAAGGCCGCTCAGCAAGGAAGAAGCCACTGCTCCGCCATTAAAAAGCCAGACTACGGTTTGCAACTGCACATGGGGACAAAGATCGTACTTTTTTGAGAAATGTCCTCTGGTCTGATGAAACAAAAATAGAACTGTTTGGCCATAATGACCCTTATGTTTGGAGGAAAGGGGAGACTTGCAAGCTGAAGAACACCATCCCAACGGTGGTGACAGCATCATGTTGTGGGGGTGCTTTGCTCCAGGAGGGACTATTGAAGCAACATCTCAAGACATCACTCAGGAAGCAAATGGGTCTTCCAAATGGACAATGACCCCAAGCATACTTCCAAAGTTGTCAAAATGGCTTAAGGACAACAAAGTCAAGGTATTGGAGTGGCCATCAAAGGCCTGACCTTAATCCTATAGAAAATATGTGGGCTGAACTGATAAAGCGTGTGTGTGCAAGGAGGCCTACGAACCTGACTCAGTTACACCAGCTCTCAGGAGGAATGGGCCAATATTCACCCAACCTATTGTGGGAAGCTTGTGGAAGGCTACCCAAAACATTTCACCCAAGTTAAACAATTTAAAGGCAATGCTACCAAATACTAATTGAGTATGTAAACTTCTGACCCACTGTGATGAAAGAAATAAAAGCTGAAGTAAATCACTGTACCATTCTGACATTTCACATTCTTAAAATAGTGGTGATCCTAACTGACTTAAGACAGGGTATTTTTACTAGGATTAAATGTCTGGAATTTTGAAACTGAGTTTAAGGTGTATGTAAACTTCAACTGATTGCTTTTCCTTTTCCAGGTCAGGAAAGCTGAAGGTCCCAGATTGGGTGGACATTGTCAAGCTGGCCAAACACAAGGAGCTGGCCCCCAGCGATGAGAACTGGTTCTACACTAGAGCTGGTATGATTTTGATCATTGATGTTGTTCCCTTCAGGACTACCTGTCTTCTCAGGCCCTTAGTCTAGTATGGTAGATACAATCTGTTATTGGCACTTGTTTAGACCCAAATTGGCCACAAATGAATTTCCTGACTGTTAGTGCAGAAGTATGGAATAAGATCATTGTGACTCTGACCATCAGTGGCGTTAACCCCTCTTCTCCCTCCCAGCTTCCACAGTTCGCCACCTGTACCTGCGTGGGGGTGCCGGTGTGGGCTCCATGACCAAGATCTATGGTGGTCGCCAGAGGAACGGTGTATGCCCTGCCCACTTCAGCGTCGGCTCCAAAAACGTGGCCCGCAAGGTGCTGCAGGCCCTTGAGCTTCTGAAGATGGTGGAGAAAAACCCCAATGGGTGAGTAGAACCATGCTGGTGAGAACGTTGTTCCTAGACTGAGCCAAGGTCCGCGTTCTCATTGGTCCTTATGGTTAGGTTTGGGGAAAGCAAGCAGATCCTACATCTCTACTTCTACTGAGAACAGAGTGAAACACCAGATATGAACTGTTTATTCACGTCATCCAGTCCTGGTCCCAGGGCACCACTGGGTTGATTTTTAAATCAGTTTTCAGTGAAGCTGAATTCCCCCCCATGTTGAAAACATTTTGTGCCCACTAACAAAACCGTATACAGACAAAGCATCTTACAAGTGCTCAATTTCATTAGTGTTGATTAGATCATTTGCATTAAATCTGGATAAATGTACTATTGTGATCTGACCAGGCTCATTCAGATTTGGTCATTTATTTAGTAGCTTTGTAGCATTTTCTGCACATGGTTGGGCACATTTCATCCTATGGCGGTTGTGTAGTGGTGTCAATGTCAGTGTTACCGTCTCTGGTGTTGTCAGTCGACCTGTGTAAGAGATGTTGATGTACAGAATGGAGTTGATCTGTTAGTATGGAGGAGTCAGAGGAAGGCTGTAAAAATTCAGACTCCAGCCACCCTAGTCATAGACTGTTTTCTGTTACTGCACGGTAAGCGTTACCGGAGCGCCACGTTTAGGTCCAAAATACTTAACAGGTTCTACCCTCAAGCCATAAGACTCCTGAACAGCTAATCAGATGGCTAACTGGACTATTTGCATTGCCCCCCCTTACACTGCTGCTACTCTATGTATAGTCACTAACTCTACCTACATGTACATATTTCTTCAATTACCTTGACTAACTGGTGCACATTGACTCTGTACCGGTATCCCCTGTATATAGCTTTGCTACTGTTATTTTACTGCTGCTCTAATTGTTATTTTTTACTTAACCAACAATGCAGTTAAGAAAAATGTGTGAAGGGCTTGTAAGTAATTTCACTAAGGTCTACCTGTTGTATTCGGGGCATGTGACCAAATTTGATTAATTTGTTCTGTTGCTGACTGACTGAACTTCTTCTCTCACAGTGGTCGCAGACTAACCGCCCAGGGAACCAGAGATCTGGACAGGATTGCTGGCCAGGTGAAGCCCTTCTCTTTACCCCACCAGCAGTGTTTGGTTACCTACCTTTTGGGGAGCCCATGGGTTGTGCAGGCCTGTTCCAGACAGATGGCAAAACTAATAAGTTAAATCGGGACCATGAGATCATTTGGTCAAATGTGGGGGGGGCTTATTTGTCCTTTCACACGTTCAAGTGGAACCTGTTTGGTGTTAAATGGAAATGTGTTTTTTGCATATCCCACTTCCACTGAGATGCTCACGGCCAGGCATCAGCTGTCATTGACGGAGACCCTGGAGCAGACGGGGTTAAGTGCCTTGCTCAAGGGGACATCGACAGATTTTTAATCTAGTCTGCTTGATGAATCGAAACTAGTAACCTTTCAGTTATTGGCCCAGCGCTCTAACCGCTAGGCTATTTGCTGCCTTGCTTGGCTGGAATAAAGACTTTATAGACCCAAGGCTCACCGGGACCAGGGTACTGCCTACTGTGGGCCCTTATCTAAAAAGTAGACTCAAACATGTTTTGTTGCAGAAATACATTTGTTTCGTCACTGAAACATGTCACCCTGCACTTTGATCGTCGAACATCCCACAGTGCATGTAATGAGAGCATTAGCAGTGTTGCCCAAGCATTCAGCCTGCCTTTTGAATTCAGCCAGCTGTCCTTGGTCTGGATTTATTCTCTAACTTTGCACCTGAGCGTCACAGCCTGCATAATGAGTGTCAGTCTTATTATTATTATTTTTTTACTGTGGTAAAACCAAACAACAGCTCAGCCCCTGTCGGCAGCAATCTGTCTGCCTAAGGAACAACAGTGTGACAATCCAAGGGTAAACAAGCAGAGGGAATTTCATGCTGTCTGAATCCACCGTATGGCGCAGCTTCTCCCTCTTGATCCTTTGTAATGGGCTGAATTTAGATGCGCTAACCTGGCCCTCCCTGGCTGCTACATGGTGGCGTCATCGATCGGCTCGCTTGGCTTCCCCCCTGTGGCGTTTTTGATGGCTTAGAAATAGTTTTTATCCCAGACCTAGGTATGTGCTGTCGCAACATGACTGGCGTTTCTGAGGGGTTCTAATGAAGTCTTCGAGCTGTTTTATTCCAGTGTGATGTGGGCCTCATTACTTTGTTAGATCAAGAGCCCATTTACTCACTGGTATAAACTCTGAACAAATCTGCAGCACTAAATGTCTTGTTTTGTTTCCCCAGGTTGCCGCTGCAAAGTTGCCCCCCAAGGCTGCCCCCACAGTTTAATAAATATCTTTTGGAGAAGGTGAAATCTTGTCTTTTTTTTTTTTTTTCCAAACCTGAGCAAGTTGGATTTGACCAAGAATAGATATTCTGGTTGCTTGGTTTTGCATACCAATGTTAGATATATAACGTCTTGATGTCGTTGGGGGACTGGATTGATGAAGTGTAGGAGTTTTTGGGATGGTCTGTTTAGTCTACACTGTGGTTTTTGTTGAATTCCAATAAACGTCCAAAATATTACTCAACTCATGAACTTAGTTAAAATCTTACCGTCATACCGGTAACACAAACTATTTGTCATTTGAGTCTTAGCTGTGCATAGCTTCAAAATGTTAAACTAACTTGTTGATCTATGGACTGCTAGTTGTCTTGACACTAGCCATGGGAAGATGGATTGATGCGACAGTGCCATCTAGAGGAGACTGAACTTGATTACAGCTCACCCAGCAGAAATGTCTCAAGGAGAGGGTTGAGTGCTGCTGGGAGTCTTTGGTGTTATCTGTCAAGTTAAATGTGCTTTGCACTTCCAACTCTACCAGAGGAAAAGGTGATGTGAGCTTGTTTTGAGCACCAAAATCTGTTAAAGAAGCCCAATAAGTTCCTATGGGCTTGTTTTGGACCTGAGCTTGTCGCCTGTCTTTCTGCCATTAGGGCGGAGACATGAGCAGCTCTTCATTATACAGAGCTGTGACTACGGCTTCCAACAGACATTTTGTTCACTGTGATCACATAAAAGAGAAATTTAGATGCCTTAAAACAAAAGTTTCTTAAAGTATACTAAACAAATAAATGCAACATGTAAGGTATTTGAGGGAGTGTGCAATTGGCATGCTGACTGCAGAAATGTGAACCAGAGCTGTTGCAGAGAATTGAATGGAAGTGGCTTATGGTAGAGAAATTAACAATAACTTTATAGAATTAGGCAGTATGTAAACCGCAGACGTGTAACCACGCCAACCCAGGACTTCCACATCTGCTGGATTGTCTGAGACCAGCCACTTGGACAGCTGATAAAACTGGGTTTGCTCAACCAAATAATTTCTGCACTGTCAAACCGTCTCGGAGTAGCTCATCTGAATGCTCGTCCTCACCAGGGTCTTGACCTGGCTGCTGTTCGGCGTCATAACTGACTTCAGTGGGCAAATTTTTAAATACATTTTTTTTATTTTATTATTTAACCAGGTAGGCTAGTTGAGAAGTTCTCATTTACAACTGTGACCTGGCCAAGATAAAGCAAAGCAGTGTGACAACACAGTTACACATGGAATACACAAACATACAGTCAATAATACAATAGAAAGTCTATATGCAGTGTGTGCAAATGAGGTAGGATAAGAGAGGTAAGGCAATAAATAGGCCATAGTGTCAGAAATTACAATATAGCAATTAAACACTGGAGTGATAGATGTGCAGAAGATGAGTGGAAGTAAAGATACTGAGGTGCAAAGGAGCTAAATAAATAACAGTATGGGGATGAGGTAGTTGGATTGGCTATGTACAGGTGCAGTCATCTGTGAGCTGCTCTGACAGCTGGTGCTTAAAGCTAGTGAGGGAGATATGAGTCCCCAGCTTCAGTGATTTTTGCAGTTCGTTCCAGTCATTGGCAGTAGAGAACGAAGGAAAGGCCAGTGAAATATACCTGCAGGAGCGCGTGCTACGGGTGGGTGCTGCTATGGTGACCAGTGAGCTGAGATAAGGTGGGGCTTTACCATCCAATTTGCTGAATAGAGTGTTGGAGGCTATTTTGTAAATGACATCGCCGAAGTCAAGGATTGGTAGAATAGTCCCTTTTACGAGGGTATGTTTTCTAGCATGAGTGAAGGATGCTTTGATGCGAAATAGGAAGCCGATTCTAGATTTAATTTTGGATTGGAGATGCTTAATGTGAGTCTGGAAGGAGAGTTTACAGTCTAACCAGACACCTAGGTATTTGTAGTTGTCCACATATTCTAAGTCAGAACCGTCCAGAGTAGTGATGCTGGATGGGCGGGCAGTGATCGGTTGAAGAGCATGCATTTAGTTTTACTTGCATTTAAGAGCAGTTGGAGGCCACGGAAGGAGAGTGGTATGGCATTGAAGCTCGCCTGGAAGGTAGTTAACACTGTCCAAAGAAGGGCCAGAAGTATACAGAATGGTGTCGTCTGCATAGAGGTGGATCAGAGAATCACCAGCAGCAAGAGCGACATAGAAAAGAGTCGGGCCGAGAATTGAACCCAGTGGCACCCCCATAGAGACTGCCAGAGGTCCGGACAACAGGCCCTCCGATTTGACACACTGAACTCTGTCTGAGAAGTAGTTGGTGAACCAGGCAAGGCAGTCATTTGAGAAACCAAGGCTGTTGAGTCTGCCGATAAGAATGTGGTGATTGACAGAGTTGAAAGCCTTGGCCAGGTCTATGAATACAGATGCACAGTATTGTCTCTTATCGATGGCGGTTATGATATCGTTTAGGACCTTGAGCGTGGCTGAGGTGCACCCACGACCAGCTCGGAAACCAGATTGCATAGCGGAGAAGGTACGGTGGGATTCGAAATGGTCAGTGATCTGTTTGTTAACTTGGCTTTCGAAGACCTTAGAAAGGCAGGGTAGGATAGATATAGGTCTGTAGCAGTTTGGGTCTAGAGTGTCTCCCCTTTGAAGAGGGGATGACCATGAAGCTTTCAATCTTTGGGGATCTCAGACGATACGAAAGAGGTTGAACAGGCTAGTAATAGGGGTTGCAACAATTCCGGCTGATAATTTTAGAAAGAGAGGGTCCAGATTGTCTAGCCCGGCTGATTTGTAGGGGTCCAGATTTTGCAGCTTTTTCAGAACATCAGCTATCTGGATTTGGGTGAAGGAAAAATAGGGGAGGCTTGGGCAAGTTGCTGTGGGGGGTGCAGGGCTGTTGACCGGGGTAGGGGTAGCCAGGTGGAAAGCATGGCCAGCCGTAGAAAAATGCTTATTGAAATTCTCAATTATAACAGATTTATCGGTGGTGACAATGTTTCCTAGCCTCAGTGCAGTGGGCAGCTGGGAGGAGGTGCTCTTATTCTCCATGGACTTTACAGTGTCCCAGAACTTTTGGGAGTTTGTGCTACAGAATGCAAATTTCTGTTTGAAAAAGCTAGCCTTTGCTTTCCTAACTGCCTGTGTATATTGGTTCCTAACTTCCCTGAAAAGTTGCATATCGCGGGGGCTATTCGATGCTAATGCAGTACGCCACAGGATGTTTTTGTGCTGGTCAAGGGCAGTCAGGTCTGGAGTTAACCAAGGGCTATATCTGTTCCTGGATCTACATTTTTTGAACGGGGCATGCTTATTTAAGATGGTGAGGAAGGCACTTTTAAAGAGTAACCAGGCATCCTCTACTGATGGGATGAGGTCAATATCCTTCCAGGATACCTGGGCCACGTCGATTAGAAAGGCCTGCTCGCTGAAGTGTTTTAGGGAGCGTTTGACAGTGTTGAGGGGTGGTCGTTTGACCGCAGACCCATTACGGACGCAGGCAATGAGGCAGTGATCGCTGAGATCCTGGTTGAAGACAGCAGATGTGTATTTGGAGGGCAGGTTGGTTAGGATGATATCTATGAGGGTGCCCGTGTTTACGGATTTGGGGTTTGTACCTGGCACCGATGACCATGAGAAGTGTGCTCTTCATGGATGAATCCCGGTATCTACTGTACCGGGCAGATGGCAGACAGCGTGTATTGCGTCATGTGGGCGAGCGGTTAGCTGATGTGAACAGAGTGCCCCATGGTGGCGGGGCGGTTATGGTATGTGCAGGCATAAGCTACAGACAATGAACACAATTACATTTTATGAATGTTAAGTTGAATGCACAGAGATACTGTGACGAGATCCTGAGGCCTATTGTTGCATCATTCAACCGTCACCATCACCTCATGTTTTAGCATGATAATGCATGGTCCCATGTCACAAGGATCTGTACACAATTCCTGGATGCTAAAAATTTCCCAGTTTATCCATGGCCTGCATACTCACCAGACGTCACTCCTTGAGCATTCTTGTGATGCTCTGGATCGAAGTGTACGACAATATCCAGCAACTTTGCACAGCCATTGAAGAGGAGTGGGACAACATTCTACAGGCCACAATCAACAGCCTGATCAACCCACATGCGAAGGAGATGTCGCGCTACATAAGGCAAATGGTGGTTACACCAGATACTGGCTGGTTTTCATATTCACCCCCTACCCTTTTTATGGTATCTGACCAACAGATGCTTCTGTATTTCCAGTCATGTGAAGTCCATAGATTAGGGCCTAATTAATTTATTTCAATTGAATGATATCCTTATATGAACTGTAACTCAGTAAAATCTTGGAAATTGTGGCATATTGCGTTTGTTTTTCTTAAGTGTAGATTTTGTTGTCTTTACTGTTACTACAACAAATAAATACTTAAATATGTAATTTTGTCCATGAAACGTTGCATTAAAATAATGTAGGATTCCATTCATTCCTAGGGAAAATTGTGCCTTCTGAGGAGTACCAATATGGCGGACTCTGGCTTCAAAGCTTCCTATTGGCCAATGCATAGCGTTGCAATCTATAGTTCTTATACAATAATGGTCCAGACTGGCTCTTATAAAGGCATGCGTCTTTACCACTTTAAGTCGATACCTGTACTTCCTCAGTATCTATAATACACAGGCCCAATTCTTATGATCCCTTGCCACCTATGCACTTGGAGGCAGGACTGGACAGGCGTTAGCATGGCAAAACATGAACTAAACCCCTGCAATACGACATAAGCAGAGGATTTAACCTAATGCCTTATGATGAGACTGCCCCTGTTGTACCTCAGACATCCACCAGAGAGCGACACAGTACAGGGAATGTTTTCAGCTATTGAGATGCCATCCAAAGAGATGACTAGTCTTTATGGTCTTTCATGCTAGAGGTGGAACAAGACATCATTTATTTAACTAGGCAAGTCAGTTAAGAACAAATTCTTATTTACAATGACGGCCAACCCCGGCTAAACCCGGACGATGCTGGGCCAATTGTGCACTACCCTAAGACACTCCCAATCATTGCCGGATGTGATACAGCCTGGATGAACTGGTTTTCAGCGCATTTTCACAGCCATGTAACTAGGAACTTTAATTTTTGGACATTTATGAGACTATCAGCTATAATTTTAGTGCTGGGTTTTCCAGATTAGTGAGACAAAGGGACAGATTCAAACAGATCGCGATGCACGTTTTAAAATCAACGCTCCCACGTTCGCGGAGAACACGTTAATGGTAAATGTTCTGCCCTTGAATTGCGTTCCCATGCAACACTAGACATAGCTAACAACTAAGTCTTCAATAAAACTCCCAAGGCGTGACTTTTCTTGAATTAATATTGAAAACGTTTGTTGTGAAACTGCAAAATACAGAAAATAATATACTTTAGTATTCAATTCAAATCGACATACTGTAGCTGTACATTATACCTTTCAAGTTGAAGTTGCATAAATACAAAGCACGTGCCAAGATACCATGTATCTGGCATGATGCCAAACCATATAGCTAATCGTTACTTATATGGTAATTGGCTAACTCCTTTAATTACTCCAAATAATGTGCAACCACCTCTGTACAATAACAAAGCATATTACACTAGAAACAGTAACAAAACTTCCGTATTGTATGTTTTACAATTCGTTTACATGACGCACGAGCAAAGTAATACAGCTGACGGCATACATGAATTCTATCAATAACAAGATTATCATCACTAGCTAAATGCTTGAATCGAATTTACAAACAAATATTTTCCTGCACTGAAAGACCTGCGTTGTTTTTAGCTGCTTCTCTGCGTGTCTCTTCCTGTTTCCTTCCAGTCTTTCTAAGTACCAGAAAGCTCCACTAGGGGGCGAATAACACCATGAACACAATGAAAATCCATTTTAACAACTGTAATAAAATAATCTGTTACCTTCTAACCGGATGGCAGCACAGAAAATGTTGAATATGTCAGCGCAATCTTTTAAATGTCAATCGTGCTATAACGCGGATTTTCCGTGGTCCGGATTGATTCTAGGTTTAGCATTTTGTGGAGTGGCAACGCTTGTTTTCAATTGATGTAAAAGTTAAAACAGCCATATGATCATTTCATGCTGTTTAAGGAATTCCCTTTTTAGGATTTAGAGATGGCGTCATTGGCCTACTCCAGAGGAGGCTGGTGAGGGGAGGTTGGCTCATAATAATGAATGGAGTGAATGTAATGGTCTCAAACACATGGAAACCAGGTGTTTGATGTGTTTGATACCATTCCATTTATTCCATTCCAGCCATTACTATGAGCCCGTCCTCCCAATTAAAAGTGCCACCAGCCATCACTGGCCTACTCAAACCTTTCAGTTGTACTCATCTATTCCATGGCCACACACAGCAAAGCTGAAATGAAACAGAATGCCATATTTGTTCTGAGACTGCTACTAACAAGTGTGGCTGTTTGTACTGGCTTCTGTGTTTGTGTTTGTGTTTGGGTGTCAGATAGACAGTGTGTGTTGTTTCTGTGTTTGCGTGATACCATGTGTGTAGTGTTGATTTCTGAACACTAAGCCCGCTGTGTTTGCCAATTTCTCATCCACTGACTACTGGGGCTTTATGTGAATGTCAGTGGTGTAAAGTTCTGAAGTAAAAATACTTTAAAGTACTACTTAAGTCGTTTTTTGGGGTATCTGTACTTTACGTTACTATTTATATACTTCACTACATTCCTAAAGAAAATAATGTACTTTTTACTCCATACATTTTCCATGACACCCAAAAGTACTTTTTACAATTTGAAATGCTTAACAGAACAGGAAAATGGTCAAATTCACAGACTTATCAAGAGAACATCCCTGGTCATCCCTACTGCCTTTGATCTGGCAGACTCAGTTTGTAAGTGATGTCTGAGTGTTGGAGTGTGCCCCTGGCTGTCAAAAAATAAATAATATAATAATAAGGAAAACATGCCATCTTGTTTGCTTAATATAAGGATTTTGATGTATAGCTTTTACTTTTACTTTACTCAAGCATAACTATTGAATACTTTTCCCACCTCTGGTGTGTGTGCATGCGTGCATCTGTGCAGGTACACTGGCCAGCTCGGTGCCAGTGTATTCCCTTGTCAAATGTATACAAGACTGTCTCATCTATTTTCTGTCAATCATCATAACGCTGCTCCTTCAAGTTTTTCCCCATCTCTCAGGAGATATTAATCAGTAGACTTTTAATACCTCTGTCTCATCCCCCCCTCTCTCTGTTTCTTTCTTTCTCTCCCTCCCTGTTTTTGAATACCAGCTGTTCTGGAACACCTGAACCCCTCCCTCCCTCCCTCTCTTGACTCCCTCTCTTTCTCTACTCTGTAATTTTGAGGAGATGGATAAACAAGTCCTTGAGTGATAGGGAGAAATGTGTGGAATGCACCAGAGGAGGTGAGTGCTGTTTGTTCACTTGCTACTGTTAGACAGAGGCTCTGTCTATCATCAAGCTGCTCTGCTAGGCTTTACTCCCAATTCCCATTGTTCTCAGTATGGAGGGAGAAAGAGCCTGCTTTTAATGGTAGCCTTTTATTCTGGCCTTTTATTTGTGTTTTTGTGTGTGTGAGGCGGTGGAGGGGGAGTGTATGGGGGGGCAGAGAGATAATTACCAGTGTGGTCCCCAACAACAACAATTACCACTGTGGAACAATTATCAAATAAACGTAATGCACATGAGTGTTTTAGCCATTCAGTACTGTAGATCGGAGGCAGCTGCACCTACTCTTGGCCTGACTAGAATACGCTGAGAAAATGGATGTAGTCTAGGATCCTACATCCTCAGGCTGCTATCAGCTGATAACTGGAAAATCTCTGCTGTACTACTCTCAAAACCAGTAAAAATAGCACCACTATCATGAGGTTCTTCCTACTCCCAGCCTGTCTCTCTCTCTCTCCCTCACACCCACCCCTGCCCCCCTCCTTATCCCCCCTGGCAGGGCCTCCTTTAGAGGAAAGACGAAGACTACCCACAATTCAGAATGTGGCCAGATCAGGGCTGAGACTTTCCTCCGAGTCCATCTCCCCTAAGCAGCTTACTGTTTTTCCTGTTCCACATCCCAACGTGTTTTTATAAACACTGTTGTGTTATGGTGGATGACATTAGCTCCCCTTTCACCAGATGAATCGGCTGTGTTTCCTGTCCACACCAACGTCCCAGGGACCCAACACAATGTCAGTGTGTGGTAGGAAATGATCTAAATACTGGCGGGCTACTCAATTCTCAACAACACGTTATCGTGTGAGTTGATGCCATGAGAGGAGTGAAGTCAACGAACAGAGGGAAACCAGTGGAGGCTGCTGAGGGGAGAACGGCTCAAAATAATGGTTGGAATGGAGTAAATTGAATGGAATCAACAACATGGTTTTCATATGTTTGATACCATTCCATTCACTCTATTCTACTCCATTCCAGTCATTATTATGAGCCGTCCTCCCCCCAGCAGCCTCCACTGAGGGAAACCCATAGTAAAGCTCATTAGCTAAACCAACAGAAATCTGAAGGGCTGGTAGAAGGGTTGGGCTCTGGGCTTGCTGCATGTGTGTGTTTATAGTTTTAGTCCTAGGGAAAAGGGCTGAGGTTAAACTCTTCTATGAGCTGGAGTAAGTCTCTAAACAGCTTGGGTAGCAACCTCCCAGTCCCAACCCCCCAATTCTCAGTGCCTTCATTGTAGTATGTATACTCTAAGTACTTAAGAGTTAATCCACAGGAGTGCCTTCAGTTTTAGTTGGTCCCTTGTGCACCCCAGTAGGTCTGTAGTAGTTAAGTGACAAATTGGTGTGTGTGCGTTTGTTTGTGTGTGGCACAAGTTTGAGGTTAGCCCCTTGTCTGTCTGTAGACTTTGGTGGGCGGTACAATACTGGGTCTGCATGAGCGCGTGTGTGTGTGTCTTGCTACTTGGTTTCTGTGTGCAGCCACAACTGATCTGTCATCTTGTGTTTGTGTTTGGGGCAGGTGGTGTTAACTGGCAGTGTACCGCCCAGCCAGTCTGGCACCGTGTGTGTGTGTGGTACTGCTCCCAGCCGGTGTGTGTGTCTTTCCTTTGCTCACTTGGTGGATTGCTGCCTCAATCCCCTCCACCTGTCACAGAGGGTGGGGTTGGTGGGGTGGGGGTTGGCTGAGAGGGAGGGCACAGAACAGATACTTTTTACACAGACAAACACAGGCGATGACTTGGCACCGGGACAATGAGTCTCTTTCTCTCTTTCTCAAAGAGTAGATGGAGAGTTAGAGAGGGACCCTGGAGAGAGAGGGACCCTGGAGAGAGAGAGGGACCCTGGAGAGAGAGAGGGACCCTGGAGAGAGAGAGGGACCCTGGAGAGAGAGAGGGGCCCTGGAGAGAGAGGGACCTGGAGAGAGGGACCCTGGAGAGAGAGGGACCCTGGAGAGAGGGACCCTGGAGAGGGACCCTGGAGAGAGAGAGGGACCCTGGAGAGAGAGAGGGGCCCTGGAGATAGAGAGGGGCCCTGGAGAGAGAGAGGGACCCTGGAGAGAGATGGACCTGGAGAGAGAGAGGGACCCTGGAGAGAGAGGGACCCTGGAGAGAGAGAGGGACCCTGGAGAGAGAGAGAGGACCCTGGAGAGAGAGGGACCCTGGAGAGAGAGGGGCCCTGGAGAGAGAGAGGGGCCCTGGAGAGAGAGGGACCTGGAGAGAGAGGACCCTGGAGAGAGAGAGGACCTGGAGAGAGAGGGACCTGGAGAGAGAGAGGGACCTGGAGAGAGAGGGACCCTGGAGAGAGAGGGACCTGGAGAGAGAGGGGCCCTGGAGAGAGAGAGGGGCCCTGGAGAGAGAGGGACCCTGGAGAGAGATAGGGGCCCTGGAGAGAGAGAGGGGCCCTGGAGAGAGAGAGGGACCCTGGAGAGAGAGAGAGAGAGAGAGGGTGGTAGTAGAATAAGAGTGGGGGTAAAAAAAAAAACTTGTCAAAGGTGATTAAGCTGTGTGCCTGTTTGCTGACAGAAAACACTTCCCTACCTATCTAGAAATCTAAATACTGGCTACTGGGCTATTCTAAACCCCTACCTTCCTTCCCACCTTTAGCTTGTCTTCTGTTGTGTTGCTGCCTTGCTATGTTGCTATGTTGTCTCAGGTCTCAGGTCTCTCTTTATGCAGTGTTGTGTTGTCTCTCTTGTCGTGATGTGTGCTTTGTCCTATATTTATATTGTATTTATTTATTTTCATCCCAGGCCCCAGGCCCTGCAGGAGGCCTTTTGGTAGGCCGCCATTGTAAATACGAATTAGTTCTTAACTGACTTTCCTGGTTAAATAAAGGTTCAATAACATAAATAAATAAAAATATCCTCATCCCTCCACCCCTCCTCTCTCACTCTGTCCTTCCTCTAACATAAACATCCCTTACTTTTTCTCCTCAGGTCTCTCAATTCAATTCAAGGGCTTTATTGGCATGGGAAACACATGTTAACATTGCTAAAGCACGTGAAGGAGATAATAAACAAAAGTGAAATAAACAATACAAATTAACAGTAAACATTACACTCACAGAAGTTCCAAAAGAATAGAGACATTTCAAATGTCATATTATGTATATACATCTCTCTGTCGCTCCTTCCATTTCACCCTCTTGGCTACTTCCCCATTCTCCCCTCCTATCTCTCCCATTATTACCCCCTTAACCCACCCCCCATCCTCTCTCTGAACTGTCTGCCTTCTACCCTTGCCATTCCTCTCCTGTCTGTCCCTGTCTTCTGAAAAGCCCTGCCACCATATTCCGTCTTGGCTTTCTGCTACTCTCCAAAGTGAATTCCCTTGATACGTTCATTATCCATTATATAAATCATTTTTAATCCCATTTTTAGACATGCAGATTTATGTACATATTCAGGAGGTTGAGAAACACAATGGCCAAATTACTATAAAAGTCATTATGATTACAATGGCCTGAATTAATTAGTATAATCTCTGACAACTAGAAAATTAAAGATAATGGCTTATCATAGAGAAATAGTATTTATGACAGAGAGGGTGTGAAACTTTGATAAGCCAATTGAAGGGCCTGCCTTAGTGAGATGTCTTTGTGCTGAGTTCTGTGAGTGTCCCGTTGGGCTTAAACACACACTCTGCAGCCCGCCTTTTTAGATGACACTTTTCTCCAATATGCTGTTTGTGTGTTTTTGTGTGTGTGTGTGTGTGTGTGTGTGTGTGTGTGTGTGTGTGTGTGTGTGTGTGTGTGTGTGTGTGTGTGTGTGTGTGTGTGTGTGGTGGGGGTTCATAAGGTTAGTGAGCTCATTTAGGGTCCCTGTGAGGCGATTGTGTGTTTGTCCCCTGGTCCCTCACTTCTCTCTTCTACAGTGACCTCTGACCCCAACCTCTCTCCTCTCTCCCCTCCCCCCAGGCAAATTCCAATGCTCCCTCTTTAGCCTAGGTCCCTACTTTACTCCCTTTGTTTTACTCCTCTCGCTCCCTCCCTATACCTACAAAAAATATATATCTGTCTCTCTTTCTCTCCTTTCCTCCATCTGGCTTTCTAGAGCCTCCCTTTCACTCTCTCGTTCCCTCTTACAGAAAGAGGGTTCTGTCTTTGTCCTTGTAACCAGGAAGCACTGTTAGTGTATCTTATCGCCTGAATGGCCAGATAAACATGTCTGTCCTTCAGAGTCATTTCCCCACTGTTCCTGTGTGTGTGTGTGTGTGTGTGTGTGTGTGTGGGGAGGTGCCCTGTCTGTCAGGTGAAGAAGGTCGAGGAAGAGCTTGAATTCAGTCCAAACTTCGTCAGCTTTCAAATACTCTCTTTCCTATTTTTATCTCTGCCTCAAATATAGTAGAACTCATCTGGACCACCTTCATAGTATTCTACTCTGCACAACCTCTGCAAATGGTAATGCAGCCATTCATTTCCTGAGACATTGTAATGCATTTCCCCTCATTCAGATCACCTTGTATGTACATAGCATCAGTAGAGGCCATAAACAGTGCATTTAGAAAGTATTCAGACCCCTTATTCTAAAATGTATTAAATACATTTTTTCCTCATCAATCTACAGACAATACCCCATAATGACAAAGCGAAAACATGTTTTTTGAAAAATGTTTGCAAATTTATTTAAAATAAGTATTCAGAGCCTTTGCTATGAGACTCTGGTGCATCTTGTTTCCATTGATCATCCTTGAGATGTTTCTACAACTTGACTGGAGTCCACCTGTGGTAAATTCAATTGATTGGACATGATTTGTAAAGGCAAAAACCTGTCTATATAAGGTCCCACAGTTGACAGTGCATGTCAGAGCAAAAACCAAGCCATGAGGTCGAAGGAATTGTCCATAGAGTTCCAAAACAAGAACACAGTGGCCTCCATCATTCTTAAATGGAAGAAGTTTGAAACCACCTAGACTCTTCCTAGAGTTGAGAGGATCTGCAGAGAAACTGAGCAATCAGGGGAGAAGGGCCTAGGTCAGGGAGAAGACCAAGAACCCGATGGTCACTCTGACAGAGCTCCAGAGTTCCTCTGTGGAGATGGGAGAACCTTCCAGAAGGACAACCATCTCTGCAGGACTCCACCAATCAGGCCTTTGGTGGAGTGGCCAGACAGAAGCCAATCCTCAGTAAAATGCACATGACAGCCTGCTTTGACTTTGCCTTTGCCAAAAGGAAACTAAAGACTCTCAGATCATGAGAAACAAGATTCTCTGGTCTGATGAAACCAAGATTGAACTCTTTGGCCTGAATGTCAAGTGTCACATCTGGAGGAAACCTGGCACCATCCCTACGGTGAAGCATGGTGGTGGCAGTATCATGCTGTGGGGATGTTTTTCAGTGGCAGGGACTGGGAGACTAGTCAGGATTGAGAGAAAGATGAACAGAGCAAAGTACAGAGAGATCCTTGATGAAAACCTGCTCCAGAGCGCTCAGCACCTCAGACTAGGGCAAAGGTTCACCTTCCAACAGGACAACGAGCCTAAGCACACAGCACTTTGTTGTAGCACCTTTGGCAGCAATCACAACCTCGAGTCTTCTTGGGTATGACGCTACAAGCTTGGCACACCTGTATTTGGGTCTGCCAAGCTTGGGTGTGCCAAGTTTCTACCATTCTTCTCTGCAGCTTCGGGACAAGTCTCTGAATGTCCTTGAGTGGCCCAGCCTGGAGCCTGTTCTTGAACCCGATCGAACATCTCTGGAGATACCTGAAAATAGCTGTGCAGTGACGCTCCCCATCCAACCTGACAGAGCTTGAGAGGATCTGCAGAGAAGAATGGGAGAAACTTGGCACACCCAAGCTTGGCACACCCAAATACAGGTGTGCCAAGCTTGTAGCGTCATACCCAAGAAGACTCGAGGTTGTTATCGCTGCCAAAGGTGCTTCAACAAAGTGCTGAGTAAAGGGTCTGAATACTTATGTAAATGTCATATTTCAGTTTTAAATGTTTTATGTATTTTCAAAAAATTCTAAAAACCTGTTTTTGCTTTGTCATTATGGGGTATTGTGTGTAGATTGATGAGTAGGAATTGTTTTTATTTAATACATTTTAGAATAAAGCTGTAACATAACAAAATGTGGAAAAAGTCAAGGGGTCTGACTAATTTCCATCCATATAAATGATATATGGACATCACTGTCATGTTTTAATGCTACATTTAATGTCATTCATAAGACCCCTCTGATCCTTCACGTGTGTGTAGGCCTATGTAGCAATAGTAATAGTCTTGTATTTAATGATATATCGAAACCATTGTCATCTTAAAATGGCAGTTTAATCTATTCGACAAAACCCCTCAGATCCATGGTAATGGCCTTGTATTGGATGACATATGGCAAATATAGGAGTCGTCACTGCAGGGCAGTTTGGACCATTGACACCAATCATAGGCCCCTCACTGTCCCCCCCATTACCAGCAAGCCAAATGACAGGCATCCATCTTAGATCTTACAGTGGAGCTTTTGGAATGGTCTGACTCTCCCAGTGGTTGGTAGAACAACATTACGCTAACATTATGCGTATGCCTGCGGGCCCTGGGCCAGTGCAGTAATGAAGAGAGGGTCATGGTTGCCTGCCTCGTGATGTATAAATTGTTCATGGGCCCAGCGTCTCTCTCCTCTCCATCAGACTATTACAGCTGAGACCAGTGTTCCCTGCTACTGTACTGCTACTGCTCTGCTCTGTTCTTACCAGCCTCGCTAGGACACTGGAATCTCATGAATACAAATGCTGTTAAATGGCAGCTCCCTAGACATTACCTGGGTGTGTGTGTGTGTGTATGTGTGTGTGTGTGTGTGTGTGTGTGTGTGTGTGTAATCCCTCACCACTGCATCCAGGCAACATGTTTCCCTCATTGCAACCAGACACTTCTCTTTTCATTCTTCTCTTTTCATTCTAACAATAGAAAGAAACACATTGCCAGTGCATAATATAATAATCATGTATAATTTCCCAATAGTTTGGACAGACATGCAGGACTAGATGCAGAAATATCTGCTTATCCTTGTGATTCCATTTCTCTACATCGTCTTGTGTCACCGTCCTTTCTGGCCCTGTGAGTGTCAGTCACTTCTCTATCTATGTGTCAGTCAATGTCTGCCTCCAGTCCCGTCGCTCTCAGGGGTTCAAGGGCAACGGCTGGGGAACGGCTGGGGTTTAATCAGGTGAAACGTGTAAGGGCAATTAGGAGCACACTGTGTCAATGTGCCAGTGTCTGCCTGTGTGTGTTGTATTGAGTGTGTGTGTGTGTGATATCCTACCACAGACAACAGATAAACATGTTCTGCCTCATTGCAACCACACACTTCTCCTTTAATCGTAACTATAATAACGTCAACTAGAACCAGACGCAGCTCATTCCTCCTTTCCCTTTAAATCATCTAGCAGTGGCAGACTGTATCTGCCTGTATGTGTGTGTGTGCTTTACAATATCACAACATAAATATAAATGAAATAAATAAATATTCACACTCCTGCTCTGCTTTTGACCTACGGGTAAGCCCTGTATACAGCTCATTCGGAAAGTATTCGGACCCCTTGACCTTTTTCACATTTTGTTACGTTACAGCCTTATTCTAAAATATATTCAATCATTTTACCCCCCTCATCAATCTACACACAATACCCCATAGTGACAAAGCAAACAACTGTTTTTTAGAAGTGTTTGCAAATTTATAAAAATTAAAAAACTGAAATATTACATTTATATAAGTATTCAGACCCTGTTAAAGCACCTTTGGCAGCGATTACAGCATTGAGTCTTCTTAGGTATGACGCTACAAGCTTGGCACACCTGTATTTGGGGAGTTTCTCCCATTCTTCTCTGCATATCCTCTTAAGCTCTGTCAGGTTGGATGGGGAGCGTTGCTGCACAGCTATTTTCAGGTCTCTTCAGAGATGTTCGATCGGGTTCAAGAACAGGCTCCAGGCTGGGCCACTCAAGGACATTCAGAGACTTGTCCCGAAGCTGCAGAGAAGAATGGGAGAAACTTGGCACACCCAAGCTTGGCAGACCCAAATACAGGTGTGCCAAGCTTGTAGCGTCATACCCAAGAAGACTCGAGGTTGTTATTGCTGCCAAAGGTGCTTCAACAAAGTGCTGTGTGCTTAGGCTCGTTGTCCTGCTGGAAGGTGAAACTTCACCACAGTCTGACGTCCTGAGCGCTCTGGAGCAGGTTTTCATCAAGGATCTCTCTGTACTTTGCTCCGTTCATTTTTTCCTCGATCCTGACTAGTCTCGCTGAAAAACATCCCCACAGCATGATGCTGCCACCACCATGCTTCACCGTAGGGATAGTGCCAGGTTTCCTCCTAGCGTGACGCTTGGCATTCAGACCAAAGAGTTCAATCTTGGTTTCATCAGACCAGAGAATCTTGTTTCTCATGGTCTGAGAGTCTTTAGGTGCCTTTTGGCAAACTCCGAGCGGGCTGTCATGTGCCTTTTACTGAGGAGTGGCTTCCGTCTGGCCACCCTACCATTAAGGCCTGATTGGTGGAGTGCTGCAGAGATGCTTGGAAGGTTCTCCCATCTCCACAGAGGAACTCTAAAACTCTGTTAGAGTGACCGTCGGGTTCTTGGTGACCTCACTGACCAAGGCCATTCTCCCCCAATTGCTCAGTTTGGCCGGGCGGCCAGCTCTAGGAAGAGTCTCGGTGCTTTCAAACTTCATCCATTTAAGAATGATAGAGGCCACTGTGTTCTTGGGGACCTTCAATGATGCAGAACGTTTTTGGTACCATTCCCCAGATCTGTGCCTCGTCACAAACCTGTCTCGGTTCTCTACGTACAATTCCTTTGACCTCATGGCTTGGTTTTTGCTCTGACATGCACTGTCGACTGTGGGATCTTATATAGACAGGTTTTTGCCTTTACAAATCATGTCCATTCAATTGAATTTACCACAGGTGGACTCCAATCAAATTGTAGAACATCTCAAGGATGATCAATGGAAACAGGATGCACCTGAGCTCAATTTTGAGTGTCATAGCAAAGGGTCTGAATACTTATGTAAATAAGGTATTTCAGTTTTTTTTTTTTTATACATTTTCAAAAAATTCAAAACATCTGTTTTGGCTTCGTCATTATGGGGTATTGTGTGTAGATTTATGAGGAAGTTTTTTTATTCAATCCATTTTAGAATATGGCTGTAACGTAACAAAATGTCAAGGGGTCTGAATACTTTCCGAAGGCACTGTAAGACATCTAACAGGGTTCGTTTCCAACGTTTGACTATATTTGACATTTTAGTCATATAGCAGACACTCTTATCTAGAGCGACTTACAGGAGTGATTAGGGTTAAGTGCCTTGCTCAAGGGCACATGGTCAGATTTGTCACCTAGTTACCTGCTGCACAGACGCCATAATGGGACAGATGCAAAGTTGCGATCTCTATACATATTAAGCACCTTGCATCGATGACACAGTATGCTGCTAACACAGGGATGGGCAACTCCAGTCCTCGAGTGCCTGATTGGTGTCACACTTTTTCTCCATCCCCAGCAAACACAGCTGATTAATCAAATTGCATTCTAAACTGAAGATCATGATTAGGTGATTATTGGTGATTAGGTGTGTTAGCTGGGCCTGGGGAAAAACTGTGACACCAATCAGGCCCTCGAGGACTGGAATGGCCCACCCCTGTGCTAACAGGACCCTTGTTAGACTGGCCCACTTCATTTCTAGCCCGTATATAAAGACTTTCTCCATTCTGACATGCCTTTGTCCCTCCACTTACTTTGTACCTTCTCTCATGACTAATTCTGACCCTCGCTCTCTTTCTTCTAAAGCGGCCCCCACTCTCTTTCTTTCTCTCCCTCTTTCTCTATACTCAGCTGGTGGGCCAGCCAGGAGGCATGGCGTGCGCTAGAAGAGCGTAATCTGTTGTTTCTCTCCTCCATTTCCATTTCAATCCCTCGTTCACAGCTGGAACCAGGGCGCTTTGCATGCAGATGAGCCGAGGAGTTGACTCTCTTGGAAAGCAGAAGCAGACACAAGGAGGGGCACGAGAGGAAGAGGAGGAGAAAAAGGAGGAAGAAGAGAAAGACGAGGAAGAGAGGGTGAGTGGCAGGGCCAATGAAAGACAGAAAGATTACGTCAGTGTGTAAATTGACTCAATGCTCATTGATTACAGTATTTTCCCTCTACAAAGAGGATTTGGTTCCATGGTTCCCGCCACACACCGCCTCACAGATTGAGATGTACTGTAAGGTCTATACAGTGTGGCTGCAGTCATCAGTGCCTTGTCATCACAGATACTGACAGTGATGATTAATGACCACGGGTTCATGTGTCAGGGCATGACATAACAGCCAGGCCACTGTTGATGACAGTGAGGAAGTGAGTGAGACATGAGTGGTGTTTGGGGTGAATGGGGTGGTGTTTGCGGGTGGTTTGAGGTGACTTGGAGCACAGAGAGTTGGACTGTTACCCGGACCTATTATCTGAATCTATAGGGTATACACAGCCAACCACAGACTATAGCTTCACTCATTCACACACACACACTCACACGCATGCGGCACAGCAGACACTCAGGTTTCAGTTGTAGCCCGTGCCTAGACATACCATCTGCTGTCAATTGATAATAATAACATGTATCGATTTGGACTGTCAACACCAGAAGTGTACGTTACCCTGTCCTAAAGAGGGGGGATGGGGACCCTGTCCTAAAGAGGGAGTGCCCCTGTCCTAAAGAGGGGGGGTGGGGACCCTGTCCTAAAGAGGGGGGGACCCTGTCCTAAAGAGGGGGGACCCTGTCCTAAAGAGGGGGTGACCCTGTCCTAAAGAGGGGTGGACCCGGTCCTAAAGAGGGGGGTGACCATGCATCACAAAGGCCGAATCGCCACTTCTTGCTTCTCCTAAAATACAGTTATTGTCCACTTCGTGTTTCTAAATGAAAAGCCTAACCCTTCCCTACTGCAGTTATTGTTTGTAAATGAAAAGGAACAATGCAGACATTTAGTATACAGAATCTACAAAACTGGGTGAATCAGCTAGAATGTGATTAAGAGCTGCTCTCCTAACATGGCCGGCGCCCGCGGTCTGCCACAGCGGTGTGATAAACGGGCATGTTAGCTACCCGCCTGGCTTGCCTTGGCAGCCTAGCACACGGCAGCCAGCCAGTCAATGAGTCAGCTAGCCAGCCAGCGGCCTCAATAACCCTGACTAACTGGAGTGCCCACTGCCGGACTGCCCCACAATGTTAGAGCTGGGCTTTCACTTATAGCTGACAGCCACAGACACATGCACGCACACACACCACTCCTCCCTCCCTCCCTCCCTGTCGGACCACAAAGAGTTGTATTATGTCAACTCTCCAACACTCCTGTCATTGTGCGTGAGTTACGGTCCTTCTTCCCTCACTGCCGAGTCATAATACCATAATTACCCCCCCGCCCACTGAGAAAGAGAATGACAGACGGAAAAAGAGAGAGAGGGATCAAAAGGACAGAGAGATAATGTAAATGAAAAAATGAAAAGACTTGAAATAAGTTTGCTGGTCAGGGTGATGCATGGTCATGCCCTCTTTAGGACAGGGTCACGCCCTCTTTAGGACAGGGTCACTCCCTCTTTAGAACAGGGTCACTCCCTCTTTAGAACAGGGTCACTCCCTCTTTAGAACAGGGTCACTCCCTCTTTGGGACAGGGTCACCCCCTCTTTAGGACAGGGTCACCCCCTCTTTAGGACAGGGTCACCCCCTCTTTAGGACAGGGTCACCATCTCTTTAGAACAGGGTCACTCTCTTTAGGACAGGGTCACTCCCTCTTTAGGACAGGGTCACTCCCTCTTTAGGACAGGGTCACTCCCTCTTTAGAACAGGGTCACTCCCTCTTTAGAACAGGGTCACTCCCTCTTTAGAACAGGGTCACTCCCTCTTTAGAACAGGGTCACTCCCTCTTTAGGACAGGGTCACTCCCTCTTTAGGACAGGGTCACTCCCTCTTTAGGACAGGGTCACTCCCTCTTTAGGACAGGGTCACTCCCTCTTTAGGACAGGGTCACTCCCTCTTCAGGACAGGGTCACTCCCTCTTCAGGACAGGGTAACGTACACTTCTGGTGTTGACAGTCCAAATCAATACATTTATATTTGGGGCGGCAGGTAGCCTAGTGGTTAGAGCGTTAGGTCAGTAACCCGAAAGGTTGCTGGATCGAATCCCCGAGCTGGCATGGTAAAAAGCTGTCGTTTGGCCCTTGAACAAGGCTGTTAACCCACTGTTCCCTGGTAGGCTGTCATTGTAAATAATAATTTATTTTTAACTGGCTTGCCTAGTTAAATAAAAAACAAACAATTTAAATCAATTGACAGCAGATGGTATGTCTAGGCACGGACTAGGAGGCAGAAGTTGGGGTGTGTGTGTGTGTGTGCACGCACCAGTCTGTCTCAGGGGAGGCCCAGCCTGGGCCCCTCTCATGGGGGTTAGTTAAATAGAAATGTGACGGAGCAGACTTCACTAGACACACACAGATGGGCCCCACTCAAAATACAGTATGAACGCGCACACACAGGTGCACAAACACAAAACAGACTGAACATTAGGGAAACAAGGAGGCAGCTAAAGAATGCACATTATCAGATAGAGTTGCAGCACTCTGAGCACTAGGCAGATACCATAGTAGACCTACAGCGCAGCACTTAGCTACTCAGGAATACACTGCACAGGCAGAGCTGACAGTTAGCCATTCATTCCAGGGAATATTCTGATCGTGGCCAGAGGATCTGGTTTGCATCAACAACTATAAACATTATTCTTGTTATCTATGAGATTTACATACTGGTAACTAATAACTTGATCTTTGTTTGATGGCTGTTCAGTGGAATGTGAATATTTGTATAAGGTCATATCAGGTTACAGTAAACATGAACTAGTAAACATTATTAATAATAACTATCTTGCCAATAATGTGTATACAGTACCTGTCTGATTTAATTTAGACATATTAATGTTTTCCCTGGAGAGACATGAAACTGGCCAATGTAAATCCAACATTTTATTTCTGTGATTCTTCTAGAGTTTGCCTGTTATTATTCTTTAACATGATTTATGTATTTCATATTCTTAGCCTGAGGGTAGAGTGCAGAAGCGAAGCAGGATTTGGATTGGTGCAGTCGCGATAAAGGTCCAAACTGTCCTGCAGGCGTGCGAGATACTGTACGTAGGCAGAAAGTCAAACACATGTAGAGAGAAATTAAGGTTTGGAGGCGAGAATATATTCTAATTAATTTCCCACAAAAAATATTTTTTTTATAGGAGAAGTAGTGTTAAAATAGCTGGACTAAATCCAAGTTATTCACTTTGCTGGTTTGAGGGCACAACAGAGCTGTCGTTATGACTGAATCATCATGGGGAGAAAAATGTACATTTCAGACTATGTTTTAGATCTTGAACTTTACCCTTTTAAACTTTTCACCTCGTATCTTTTTATCGCCCTGAATAATGAGCTGTAGTAAATGATCTTATACCTCAACAGTCCCAATCACAGCTCAGATTACTGTTAGTACAGTACATCAAAAGCAGAGCCTATTGTTAGTGTGCAATGTGCATGCTGAATTAAATGGACACCATCTCAACCTATCTGCCTTCATAGGTTTAATCTGCACTGATTGGTGGCCGTGTGAAGCACAATCCTAGGTTAAGGACTATGACCTGAGCCCTCTGACCTAAAGCCTATAGTGTTCAGCCTAAACACACATAGAGCCTATAGTGTTCTGCCTAAACACACCTAGAGCCTATAGTGTTCTGCCTAAACACACCTAGAGCCTATAGTGTTCAGCCTAAACACACCCAGAGCCTATAGTGTTCTGCCTAAACACACCCAGAGCCTATAGTGTTCTGCCTAAACACACCTAGAGCCTATAGTGTTCAGCCTAAACACACCTAGAGCCTATAGTGTTCAGCCTAAACACACCTAGAGCCTATAGTGTTCAGCCTAAACACACCTAGAGCCTATAGTGTTCTGCCTAAACACACAGAGCCTATAGTGTTCTGCCTAAACACACCTAGAGCCTATAGTGTTCAGCCTAAACACACCTAGAGCCTATAGTGTTCTGCCTAAACACACAGAGCCTATAGTGTTCAGCCTAAACACACCTAGAGCCTATAGTGTTCTGCCTAAACACACCTAGAGCCTATAGTGTTCTGCCTAAACACACCTAGAGCCTATAGTGTTCTGCCTAAACACACCTAGAGCCTATAGTGTTCTGCCTAAACACACCTAAAGCCTATAGTGTTCTGCCTAAACACACAGAGCCTATAGTGTTCTGCCTAAACACACCTAGAGCCTATAGTGTTCAGCCTAAACACACCTAAAGCCTATAGTGTTCAGCCTAAACACACCTAGAGCCTATAGTGTTCTGCCTAAACACACCTAGAGCCTATAGTGTTCTGCCTAAACACACCTAGAGCCTATAGTGTTCTGCCTAAACACACAGAGCCTATAGTGTTCAGCCTAAACACACCTAGAGCCTATAGTGTTCAGCCTAAACACACCTAAAGCCTATAGTGTTCAGCCTAAACACACCTAAAGCCTATAGTGTTCTGCCTAAACACACCTAGAGCCTATAGTGTTCTGCCTAAACACACCTAGAGCCTATAGTGTTCAGCCTAAACACACCTAAAGCCTATAGTGTTCAGCCTAAACACACCTAAAGCTTATGACAATCAGGCTCCTAGATCCCTGTGGGAACAATAGGCCTGCTATAGAATACTGTAAAGTCATGCACACTCACTGTTTACTGATCCCATGTTTTTCTTTACTGTTACAGGCATAACCACAGCATGGCCATACAAGATGACCTATGACATCCCCATTGGACCATGGTCTGACTGTAGACCCACAGCCTGTGACTAGTAAGTAGCCCTATTGTCTTGTAACACATCCTGCTTGGCAGCCCAGTAAGCTGCTGTGGAAATGTCAGATTCCCTCCCACGGATCTACTGTCAGAGTAGGCAGCATTGTGCTGGGCATCTCACATAAAGATAGACAGACTGAAACTGTGACGGACCTCGGGACACAAAGGGCCATCAATGGTTAACCAGCATCAACTTCCAACTTTCACATTCCATACCACTCTTCCTATAGGGTTGACTGTTTAAACTGGCACTCAGGGGATACAATTGACTGTATATAAATGGGAGAAAAATGATTAAATGATTTCAATGCTATATGATATGTGGTTGTCTCACCGACCTTAGTGGAATGCACCTATTGTAAGCCTAAACATATGCCTAAACCTAACCATGTTTCTTTGGATAAGAGTATCTGTTTGACGAATAAATAATGTAAATATAACATTACAATAAATATTTTTAATATTTAAAACCTCTTAAGGATCGGACCCTTTTTTTCCCAATTTTAACCAAAATGACATACCCAAATCTAACTGCTTGTAGCTCAGGACCTGAAGCAATATTCAATATTACAACAAATATTATGGCTGAACTCAAATGTGCTGGTTGATAAAATACCTGTATTTATGGGAAAGAGTATTTTGTTCTTAAATTATATTGTAAATTGGAATGGTAGAGTTATGTCTTTCATGGAGTTATCAGAATTGTATGGGAACGTCTGCTCAACCCAAGAGTACAACCAATTGATTACAGTATTTCCCCAAAAATGGAGGAGGCAGGTGGCAGCAGGAGGAGGTAGGGAACTGGTCTGTCTGCCCAATATAATGGATCAAAACTGGCAGAGGAATAAAAATAGCATAAATAGGAAAGTATACCAGTTTCATTTGAGAACCAGGATGTTGACAACTGTGCCATACAGATTGCAAAATAGTTTTGAGATTTTTGATGTACCGATTCCATGGTACATGGTGTATGAGTTGATATATACAGTGAGGGAAAAAAGTATTTGATCCCCTGCTGACGTTTGCCCATTGACAAAGAAATGATCAGTCTATAATTTTAATGGTAGGTTTATTTGAACATTGAGAGACAGAATAACAAAAAAAAAATCCAGAAAAACGCATGTGAAAAATGTTATAAATGGAATTGCATTTTAATGAGGGAAATAAGTATTTGACCCCCTCTCAATCAGAAAGATTTCTGGCTCCCAGGTGTCTTTTATACAGGTAACGAGCTGAGATTAGGAGCACACTCTTAAAGGGAGTGCTCCTAATCTCAGCATGTTACCTGTATAAAAGACACCTGTCCACAGAAGCAATCAATCAATCAGATTCCACCAATCAATCAACTCTCCACCATGGCCAAGACCAAAGAGCTCTCCAAGGATGTCAGGGACAAGATTGTAGACCTACACAAGGCTGGAATTGGCTACAAGACCATCGCCAAGCAGCTTGGTGAGAAGGTGACAACAGTTGGTGCGATTATTCGCAAATGGAAGAAACACAAAAGAACTGTCAATCTCCCTCGGCCTGGGGCTCCATGCAAGATCTCACCTCGTGGAGTTGCAATGATCATGAGAACGGTGAGGAATCAGCCCAGAACTACACGGGAGGATCGTGTCAATGATCTCAAGGCAGCTGGGACCATAGTCACCAAGAAAACAATTGGTAACACACTACGCCGTGAAGGACTGAAATCCTGCAGTGCCCGCAAGGTCCCCCTGCTCAAGAAAGCACATATACATGCCCGTCTGAGGTTTGCCAATGAACATCTGAATGATTCAGAGGACAACTGGGTGAAAGTGTTGTGGTCAGATGAGACCAAAATGGAGCTCTTTGGCATCAACTCAACTCGCCGTGTTTGGAGGAGGAGAAATGCTGCCTATGACCCCAAGAACACCATCTCCACCGTCAAACATGGAGGTGGAAACATTATGCTTTGGGGGTGTTTTTCTGCTAAGGGGACAGGACAACTTCACCGCATCAAAGGGACGATGGACGGGGCTATGTACCGTCAAATCTTGGGTGAGAACCTCCTTCCCTCAGCCAGGGCATTGAAAATGGGTCGTGGGTGGGTATTCCAGCATGACAGTGACCCAAAACACATGGCCAAGGCAACAAAGGAGTGGCTCAAGAAGAAGCACATTAAGGTCCTGGAGTGGCCTAGCCAGTCTCCAGACCTTAATCCCATAGAAAATCAGTGGAGGGAGCTGAAGGTTCGAGTTGCCAAACGTCAGCCTCAAAACCTTAATGGCTTGGAGAAGATCTGCAAAGAGGAGTGGGACAAAATCCCTCCTGAGATGTGTGCAAACTTGGTGGCCAACTACAAGAACCGTATGTCCTCTGTGATTGCCAACAAGGGTTTTGCCACCAAGTACTAAGTCATGTTTTGCAGAGGGGTCAAATACTTATTTCCCTCATTAAAATGTAATTCCATTTATAAAAATTTTCACATGCATTTTTCTGTATTTTTTGTTGTTGTTATCCTGTATCGCATTGTTCAAATAAACCTACCATTAAAATTATAGACTGATGGGCAAACGTACAAAATCAGCAGTGGATCAAATACTTTTTTCCCTCACTGTAAAACAACGCAAGATTCGACTTTGTGATTTTCAGCTAAAATTATTATATAGAATTCTTGCCACCAACAAAATGTTGAATATTTGGGGCATAAAATCATCGAAGCTCTGCAGATACTGTTGTGAGGATACAGAATCAATAGACCATTTATTTTGGTATTGCCCTCAGGTAGCCTGTTTCTGGTCTCAGGTTCAGGATTGGCTGAAAATGCATAGCATTGATCTAAAATTGACCCTAGAAATAGTACTGTTAGGAGATCTGGAGAGACCGAGTCTGTCAATTACTAATATACTAGTACTCTTAGTAAAAGTATTTATCTTCAACTCGCAATCTGTGGATTCTATTCGATTAAATAGATTGAAATTGTACGTTAAACATCACAGCATAGTTGAAAGATATGTGTTGCATAGAAACCCGAAGTGGGTGGCCAGCAGAGATAGATGGGATGGGCTGAGGGAAGCTGAGGGTTGGGATGTGGAATTGGAGACAAGTGGGAGTGGAGTTGCTGTGTGAGAGATAGAATGATGGTCAAAGATCAAAGTAAAAAAAAAAAAACTCTAAACAAAACATAATAAAAAGTACATTTGAATGACACTAAGGGGCAGTGTTTTTACAACTAATGCCGGTTTGCCTGAGGCTGATGCCGTGCAGGTGTTTGTACACATGCATATACACACACTCGCATTCAAACAAACACATACAAGACCACACACATACATGGAATAGTGCCAGACATGCACACAAACATATACAGTTGGCATTGCTGTTCTGATTTTAGTTGTCCTTGATGTCCTTTGTTTTAAATGTATTATTATTATTATTATTCTATATATATATTTTTTTGCATTGTTGTTTGCTGTTTTCTTCTGTCTTTTCCTTTTTTCTCTTTAGTTCATTCTCTTGGTTGTTGTTGCATTGGGGGGTTCTTGGGGGTGGGGAATGGAATTAATTGTATATATATTTTTTTCCTGGGGGCAGGACTGTGGGAGGGGTCTCGAATGGTTGGGGAACTGTGGGGGGATCTTGGAGGGTTCGGGTTCACGTTTGGTAGATCGGTCAACATGCCCTTGAGCAGGGCATTGACCCTGGATGCTTCTGTGTGTTGCTCTGAATGGGAATCTGTTGGATGACTGGTATGATGTAGTTATTGAGCGGCTTCACTGCAAGTACATTGTATGTTTCGAATATTCAATAAAAAAAATATTCTTCATACCATTTGAAAGGAAACACTTTGAAGTTTGTGGAAATGTGAAATTAATGTCAGAGAATATAACACATTAGATCTGGTAAAAGATAATACAAAGAAAAAAGATGCGTTTATTTTTTTTCATCATCTTTGAAATGCAAGAGAAAGGCCAATATATGACTTAGGTATCTAGGCGCAATTAGATTTTGGCCACTAGATGGAAGCAGTGTAACGTTGTGCAACGTTTTAGACTGATCCAATGAACCATTGTATTTCTGTTTGAAATGTTGTATCAAGACTGGCCAAATGTGCCTAATTGGTTTATTAATACATTTTCAAGTTCATAACTGCACTCTCCTCAAACAATAGCATGGTATTTTTTAACTGTAATAGCTGCTGTAAATTGGATAGTGCAGTTAGATTAACAAGAATTTAAGCTTTCTGCCAATATCAGATATGTCTATGTCCTGGGAAATGTTCTTGTTACTTACAATCTCATGCTAATCGCATTAGCAGGGGGTCCTGCAGAGGTTAAAGTGCGTTCATGTACACTTTCAGAATGCCCTATAGAACCATTTGTCCCTGTAGGAGAACCCTCTGAAAAAATGTACCAGATAGAACTCTTTTAGATCATATTGAACCCTTTTTGGTTCCACAAAGAACCTCTGGTTCCAAATATAATCTTTGAAAGGGTACTATTTGTAACCAAAAAGGATTTTTATCTGAATTGAAAAGGTTCTATCTGGAACCTTTTTTCAGAGGGTTCTCCTACAGAGACAAATGGTTCTACATAGCACTCTTTTCTTCTGAGAGTACCTCACAGGGAGTTGGTACAGGTTGGTACAGCTGATCACGTAGTGCTCTTGTTTAAATTCTGACCACATTAACAGTATTAGAGGGCATCTGGTTAATGTGAGTCATAGTAGACAGTATCACTGCTTGGAAAAGAGCTGAGTGATCCTCTGTTAGGTCTGTGCCAAGACCAGAGATGAGAGAGTGAATAAGAAGGGAGATGATTTTGTCAGATCTCATCTATCCTATAATACTAAAGCAAGACATAAGGATTCACCTGAGCTCATAGTCTGCTCTCTCATTTCCTCGTTTCTCTTAGCCGACATATTCCTGTCTTTCCCTGAGGCTATATGTTAACTATCCTCTGCAATTAAAGAACCCACCCACCTCTTACATCCTCTCTTCATTATTCTTTCATTTTATCCCTTCTTTCCTTTGTACTACCCCCCTCTATACCCCTGTCTTTATCCCCCAGCTTTACCCTGAAGTTTCACCATCACCTAATATTCTCTCTGTGTCCTAGTATTCCGGTATCCCCAGTTCCCCGCAGAATAGAAAGCTATACATAAAAGGTGTCAGGTCCCATGGGTGAATAAGGTGTATAGCAGATGCGACATAGACTATAGTGTTACACAAGTTCAAACCAAAGGTGAACCACACCAGTAAGACAGTCACCTTATGGAACAGCGGGGATTGTGAAGCAACACAAACATTGGCACAGACACATGCATACACACACACACAATAACATACGCACTATACATACACATGGATTTAGTACTGTAGATATGTGGTAGTGGTGGAGTAGGGGCCCGAGGGCACACAGTGTGTTGTGAAATCTGTGAATGTATTGTAATGTTTTTAAAATTGTATAAACTGCCTCAATGTTGCTGGATCCCGGAAAGAGTAGCTGCTGCTTTGGCAACAGCAAATGGGGATCCATAGTAAATAAATACAAAAATAAATACCCAAGCTGACCACCTCTGCATAGTGAGGGGCTTCGAAAGGGGTCAGAGAGAGGCTGTGGACCAGAATGCTATCCTCTTCTCTCCCGGCCTGCAGGAGTCCATTAGGTAATGACATAGTAAATCACTAGGTTACCTACTGCTGCTCTTCACCCTGACATCAGCTCAGCTCAGCACAAGCATTTCGCATCAGGTAAAATAAAAAAAAATAGAAAAAAAAGCATTTCGCTTCACTCGTATTAACATCTGCTAACCATGTGTATGTGACCAATAAAATGTGATTTGATTTGAAACTACAGCCCTTACATCAGAGCCTCTAGGTCTAGGCTGAGCCTATCTCTGTGTTGCTGTGTCACTGTGTCTCTGACTACTCTCCAACACACCACAGATAACTCAGAGCGGTCAATATCAAATCAAATCAAATTGTATTTGTCACATACACATGGCTAGCAGATGTTAATGCAAGTGTAGCGAAATGCTTGTGCTTCTAGTTCCGACCATGCAGTAGTATCTAACAAGTAATCTAACAAATTCACAACAACTACCTTATACACACAAGAGTAAAGGAATGAATATGAGTATGTACATATAAATATATGGATGAGCGATGGCTGACCGGCGTAGGCAAGATGCAGTAGATGGTATGGAGTACAGTATATACATATGAGATGAGTAATGTAGGATATGTAAACATTATATAAATGGCATCGTTTAAAGTGGCTAGTGATACATTTATTTCCCTATTGGGACGGTAAGCAAATTGGAGTGGGTCCAGGGTGTCTGGCAGGATGGAGGTGATATGATCCTTGACTAGTCTCTCAAAGCACTTCATGATGACGGAAGTGAGTGCTACTGGGCGATAGTCATTTAGCTCAGTTACCTTAGCTTTCTTGGGAACAGGAACAATGGTGGCCCACTTGAAGCATGTGGGAACAGCAGAATGGGATAGGGATTGATTGAATATGTCCGTAAACACACCAGCCAGCTGGTCTGCGCATGCTCTGAGGACACGGCCAGGGATGCCATCTGGGCCGACAGCCTTGCGAGGGTTAACACATTTAAATGTTTTACTCACGTTGGCTGCGGTAAAGGTGAGCCCGCAGGTTTTGGTAGCGGGCTGTGTCGGTGGCACTGTATTGTCCTCAAAGCGAGCAAAGAAGTTGTTTAGTTTGTCTGGGAGCAGGACAACGTTGTCCGCAACGGGGCTGGTTTTCTTTTTGTAGTCCGTGATTGACAGTAGACCCTGCCACATTCCTTTCGTGTCTGAGCCGTTGAATTGTGACTCTACTTTGTCTCTATATTGACGCTTAGCTTGTTTGATTGCCTTGCGGAGGGAATAGCTACACTGTTTGCATTCAGTCATGTTTCCGGTCGCCTTACCCTGGTTAAAATCAGTGGTTCAGGTTTTCAGTTTTGCGTGAATGCTGCCATCAATCCACGGTTTCTGGTTGGGGAAGGTTTTAATAGTTGCTATGGTTACAACATCACCGATGCACTTGCTAATAAACTCGCTCACCGAATCAGCGTACACATCAATGTTGTTGTCTGATGCTGTCCGGAACATATCCCAGTCCACGTGCTCGAAGCAATCTTGCAGTGTGGAATCAGATTGGTCGGACCAGTGTTGAACAGACCTGAGAACGGGCGTTTCCTGTTTTAGTTTCTGTCTGTAGGCTGGGAGCAACAAAATGGAGTCATGGTCAGACTTGCCGAAAGGAGGGCGGAGAATAGCCTTGTATGCATCACGGAAATTGGAATAACAATGATCCAGGATTTTACCAGCCCGGGTGGCACATTCGATATACTGATAAAATTTAGTGAGCCTTGTTTTCAGATTAGCCTTATTAAAGTCCCCAGCCACAATAAATGCAGCCTCAGGATATGTGGTTTCCAGTTTACATAGAGTCCAATGGATTTCTTTCAATGCCGTCGATGTGTCAGCTTGAGGGGGGATATACACGGCTGTGATTATAATCGAGGAGAATTCTCTTGGTAGATAATGCGGTCTGCATTTGATTGTAAGGAATTCTATGTCAGGTGAACAAAAGGACTTGAGTTCCTGTATGTTGTTATGATCACACCACGACTTGTTAATCATAAGACACACACCCCCGCTCTTCTTCTTACCAGATAGATGTTTGTTTCTGTCGGGCGCGATGCGTGGAGAAACCATGTGGCTGTACCGACTCAGATAACGTGTCCTGAGTGAGCCATGTTTCCGTGAAGCAAAGAACGTTGCAGTCGCCGATGTCTATGTGGAAGGCAACTCTTGCTCGTATTTTGTCTACCTTGTTATCCAGAGACTGGACATTGGCAAGTAAAATTCTCGTGAGAGGTGCCCGTCTACGTAGCCTGACCAGAAGACCGCCGCGGTTTCCCCTTCTCCGGCGCTGCCATTGTTTTGAGTCGCCGGCTGGGATCCAGTCTATTGTCCTGGTTGGTGGACCAAACAGAGGATCCGCTTCGGGAAAGTTGTATTCCTGGTCGTAATGATGGTATGTTGACGTTGTGTTACGATCTTCTGAAGGGACGGACCAAGACGCAGCGACACTTCCAGTATACATATTTATTAAACGACGTAACTGGGGAAAATAACAAATAAACAAAATGACGATCGTAACAATGGAACATAGACATAACCTAAAGCTATGACACAAACAATAACCCACGAAACCCTAGTGCAAAGCCACAAACATATATATGGTTCCCAATTAGAGGTAACGACACTCAGCTGCCTCTAATTGGGAACCATTTACCCAACATAGAAATAGACAACCTAGAACTCAAAAACCCTACACCAAAAACGTAATATTTCCCGGGGTAACAATGTAAAAAGTAATACGTAAAAAAACAAAATACTGCATAGCTTCCTGAGAACGTGAAGCGAGGCTGCCATCTCTGTCGGCGCCATCTCTGTCTGATGTTATTGATATTACTTAGTGCAGAGTGTGGGAAAGGTGCTTTCTTTTTGGCGTCATGGCCGGGAATAGCATGTGTGTGTGTGTGTGTGTGTGTGTATCACTATGGTAATGACATAGCTGTCCCATCATCCATCACGCTGTAAGTATAAACCTCTGCCAGTGTCTCAGTGGATCAGTGATGTAACTACACTAGTGTGTGTGTGTGTGTGTGTGTGTGTGTGTGTGTGTGTGTGTGTGTGTGTGTGTGTGTGTGTGTGTGTGTGTGTGTGTGTGTGTGTGTGTGTGTGTGTGTGTGTGTGTGTGTGTGTGTGTGTGTGTGTGTGTGTGTGTGTGTGTGTGTGTGTGTGTGTGTGTGTGTGTGTGTGCGCGTGTGTGGAGCCTACTATGCACATCAGATTGCAGACCCCTCCCTGTTGTCGTGTGAGTGATGTGTGTGTGTGAGTGAAGCGTATCCCATCTCCACTTCAACAGGGGCAAAAAAATATCGGACAGCTGTTTTGGCCCAACCATTCCAGCAATGTGTGTTAACTGCTCTGAGTGGAACAATTATTACCAGAAGAAACTCCTGGTTATTTAAGTCTCCACAGTAGCCTACAGCCTACACAGATCACTCTGTCTCGTAGTTCACCGACTTTGTATATACTTCCTAACCTCCCAGTTTATAGCGGATTGAACCAAAACCAACTCCAGGTCACAGAATACCCACTCAGTGAATTCAAGTTGGAATTATATTTGTATAGGCCACTTACCCCTCCTATATCCATGAATTGCCTATTGAGGGTTAGTAAGCAAAATGCCTGAAGGAGAATGGATTACATGTCTAGGAATGAATTGTATGAGTATACTAGACTAGTCTGCTGGGCTGTTATTGTCTGTTAGCAGGGTCAGTGATGATTCTACCCACAGTAGGCTATGCTGGGCTAGGTAGGCTGTTGTGTGTAAGCTATAAGAAATGCATAATATGAATGTACTGGATATTTTCAACTATGATTCTGAATCTGAATTTATCCACAGATGATATTAACTTAAGGTAGTAGGCTGTGTTTATTGTTCTTCTTGTTGGTTATGAATGAAAATAAAACATATATGTCATTAGCCTATATTGTTAATGTATTATGTGTAATAACCCAATAATAGATGTTGAAGGCTAGTGGAACAAGAAATAGTGGTTGGGGTGGGCAAGAGTTTTTTCTATCCACTTCGGTGTTAATGTTGTTTTTGAAAATCTATTTTAACTTTTCAAAATCCGCCGCCATCGATGTAGGCATATGTGAATAGTCAAGCAAGTCTTTTCAGGGCAACTGAGGTGTAGCGGGAGAGAGAGAGAGAGAGAGAGAGAGAGAGAGAGAGAGAGAGAGAGAGAGAGAGAGAGAGAGAGAGAGAGAGAGAGAGAGAGAGAGAGAGAGAGAGAGAGGGAGAGAGGGAGGGAGAGAGGGAGGGTCACCTTTTGTGGAAATACATCAACCAAGACTGCCACCAGCATCAGATTTCTCGCTGTGAAAGAGAGGGGGGATAGCGCTCGGTTTATTGAGGGAGACAGAGAGAGAGAGAGAGAGAGGGCGAGGAGCAACAACTCTGGACGACTGAAGACTTGCTGCTGCCATAAATACGAACGACAGAAACAGCTAAAGAAAAACAGCTAAATAAATCTGTAAAAGTTACAGATCGAGCCATGGACGGGATAGTAACATTTGGACGCACTTCGCTCTTGTGCACCTTGCTGCTTTGCTTTTCATTGCAAGGTAAGACACTTCGATTTCACGCGTCCCTGTCTAGTTTATATTAGAAAGTAAATGTTGTTTTAGCCCAATGGTGCTTGTTCCTCCTGGCTGGAGGCGATGCATCTCTTCATTGCCTGCACGGTTGTTTATTCTTCAACTATCGCAGTCCGTTATATCATAGTAGGCTATGGATCACATTACGAAAGTGTTTTAAATGCGTTCGTGGGTTATACAACTTGAATGTACCTTGTGCATGTTTTGTTTTCTTTGGCAATTTGTTCTCGTCACCCGCGTTATGTGAAAACAACCTGTTCGTGAGTGCCAGACCGTGCCAAAATAACAGGTGTAAATCGAGACTTTGAAAATCTCGGCATTTTTGTCCAGAGAAATGCTGGACTTGTCAGTGAACTATTTTTAAATTATTAGAGAAAAAAATACTTACATGTAGGCCAACTTTTTAACGAAGTGACGGATTATGTTAAATTAGTGAGATGTTTTAGGGGTTAACCCAAACTGCACTTTCTCTTTGTAGTCGTGTGGGAACCCCCTGCTCTGCAGTGGAGTGCACTTCTGAGCGCACAACTGACTGCGGTAGCCTGTAGCTGAGCCCCTGCGGCCGGAATGGCCGCTATATGTCTGTGATCTATGATCAATGAGCTTGCTGTACAAAATGCGTCGGGTGGGGTGTGGTGCGCCTCGGACTATACCGAGTTAAAAAAAAAAATGGATTGATATATGGGCCTGATATATGGGCCTTTATGAATTAAAGGTAGGCCTACTCACAACCTTACCGGTAGATAACACAAACCTTATGATTTATTTTAGTTTGCATTATCTGCCCCACATTTGAGCAACGTCTCATGCTTTGCTAGTTTTTCCACTCCACTGTTCTCTTGTCTCTTATGGATAATAAAGTGACTAAGCTACATACATGTTGAGTTATATAAATAACGAGTGCGGTTCTGTAGGCTATTTAGTCTTGTAGGGTGTGGTGTGCCCATTTGGCCAGGCCACTGCATTTCTCTCTTTCTCTCTCTCTCCCCCTCCCACTACTTATCTATTGCTCTCCCTCACCACTGCCTCTCACTCATCATCTTTTTTTCATCTCTATCTGCAACTTTCTGTCCCCCCCATCAACCCCCTTATCTCCCCAATCTGGTTCTCTGCCTATCTGAGTTCAACTGCCTGTTGTTCAGCAACACCCATCCCTCTCTCTACACCATCCCACCTTTTCTCTGCATCCCTCCCTCTCTCCGGCTCCATTCATCCCTCGCTCTGCACCATGCTTCACTCTCTCCAGCTCCATCCCTTCCTCTCTCCAGCGACCCTCCCTTTTTCCCTTAAACCTCTACCACACCGTTCTCAGATCTCCAATTCCACTAACCTGTCCTCTCCACCCCTGCTCCTCCTCCCTCCATCCACTCTTCACCTTGTCTTTGAGACTAGTTGTTCTCCGGGCTGTGTGGCTGTCTGCTATATGAGCCCAGTCTTTCATGATACCACTGTGTAGTCTGTGTGTCTGACACTAAACAGGTGCCTGTACTAAAAGCCAAAGCCAGCTAATGGAAGGCCTGGTATCTCACATAGGAGGCTGGATACAGCAGTGGGTGGTGCCTTGATTGTAGCTAAGTGAGCTCCTGTTCTTAGCTCTTCCAGTCCCCACCCCTGGCTCTTTAGTCTGTACATAGGACAGAATGAAACACTGTAGTCCCCGCCTCCACGGCAACCAGTCCAGGTCCAGGACACGCCTGCAGCACTCCCCTAAACTTTAGTGCAGTACGCCTCTCTCTCACTGTAAAAGGGGACAAGACCGCTCCCTCTCCTACCTCTTCTATCTTCCCCTCTTCTCAGCCCCGACCCCTCCTTCTCTCTCCCTCCCTCCCCCTGGCACGTTTGTCTAATAATAGCAGGTTTCTCTGAGGGATACTGTCACACGCACACACACACACACACACACACACACATATCCTGACTCACCACACAACTATAACGCGCTACACACTCACCACAAAACTATTCCATGGTGCACCAAAAATGACCACAGGACACATAACACTGCACACATAGTGTGTGTGACACAAATATGCGGTGCATGACATCCAGACCGTCCCAGGGTGCTTTGCATGCCTGTACTGACGGCGACGCAATTGACCTGTGACCGGTTGAACTGAACAGGTTGGAAATGTCTCCCTCGGCATACCATACCATGTCACCCAGAGTTGGAATCATCAACAGCCAAACTTCTAGAACGACGTCATACCAGACAGGGATCAGAAAGATTTGTCAGATTGAGTATTATTTCCAATTAGGAAATGTACTTTTTAACTAGTAAATGACTGTATCACACCTGTTGTTTGCTATGAGGCGTGTTGGAAGTACCAGAAGCTTGCCGTAGGGGGAAAACATGTGTAGTGTATGCAGCAGTTGTCTACTGTAATTTGTTGTGTGGGTTTAGATAAACGTTGGTGGGTTTTGTTGGTAGAAAGGTGATTTTGCTTCTTTCACGTCCTAAAAGGGTTGGCTGGCTGTACTGTCTCAGCCTTGCTCTCTTGTGGTGAGAGGGGATGGGGTCGAGTGAGGAACGCACACGCACACACCAGATCCATGTAGATTCCTCTTATTGTGCAACAGCTCTAAACAATGATAGCTAACAGGTCTGTTTTGAGGGAGCGAGTTGGTGTTTGCCCCCTCTGTCTTTTAACCTAGGGGTGTACAGATAGATGTAGGATCTTAATTTGATCAGTCTTTCGTTGCTGAGAATTTTCAGGAAATATAAACTTGTAGTGTATTTGAGTTTTAAAAAGGCTTCTAAAGTGTGTAATTTCTACTCTGAAATGTCCGACTTAACTTTCCCTAACAGAAAATGTATCAACCCATACAAACATTTACATTAATAATAATTCACATAAGAATTCACATTTCCTTTTGCTGAAGGATTGTTTTGCTGCTGTAGCAAACTGGCTCAAATGAAGATCCTACATCTGTAGGTGTAGGAGCACTGGGACTGCTGTTAGTTTGGGTGATTCATGCTGCTCCACTGGGTTTAGGTTAGAGGGGAGATAGATGGAGACGGGCTCTGAGGTCCTATAGTAATGAGTGGTATTCCTATGGACAGGTTGGAGCTCACCCTGTCCTGAGTGTCTGTGCATTCAAACATTGTTTCTCTGGCAGAGAGGGGCTGCCTCTTGCCGACACCCCTCATCACAACACACTGGTGCTAATCCAAAAACACACAAGACTTTACAACGTTGGGCCCCATTCACCACCAAGACACCGCTCTACACCGGTTAAGCTGTGGTCCATTCATACATCCACCGCATTTCAGTGGTTTGGCAGCTTTCCTTTCATGTGAAATATGACATTGTAGTGGTTACTCTCTGCTGGGTTCATGTAGACCACATTGCAGTGGAACAATTAAGCTTCCTATCCTCATGATAGTGGATGAGCGTTACTGTGGACGGGGTTTAAGTCGCCCTAACCTTTTCAAATCCAAACTAGTGCTCTTTCTTATCTCTCTGTGGTTTGTTCTCTGTGGAACCCGATGGTGGGAGAAATTCAAACAGTCCAGTTGGTGAATTGGCAGCAACGGTGAAATGACAGGTTTCACCTGGTTAGTCCTAGTTTGAAGTCAGCTATTGGAGGATGTGGTTCACAGAAACACTCCTCAGAGCTTTTCATCCTAATATCATCAAAGGTCTTCAAAAAGAGCAGCTAAAGCCATGATTAGAATGCTGAGATGCAGACTCACACACACACACTCACTCACTCACACACACACACACACACACACACACACACACACACACACACACACACACACACACACACACACACACACACACACACACACACACACACACACACACACACACACACACACACACACACACTCATACATGAACACATGCTTTAATAGTTTGGATTAACTTTGTCACTGTTCTAATTTCTCTCTTACCCTATTTCATGTCTGTCTCTGTCTCTCTCCCTCTCTCCATCCTCTCTTCTTCTCCTCCCTCTCCTCCCTCACTCTAGATCGCCCTTTTTTGTTTGGGGTAATGGTGGCTCACTGGAGGGAGTCGTTGATGTGTATTGATGTTTGTGGCTACTGCTTTTGTGCACAGCCCCGAGAGGGTACTGGGAGGAAGGTCCTGCTGTGATGTGTGCGTTGGATAGGGTGCTGGCCTGGGATGTTTTTAAATCCAACCTGGGAGATGTTTGACCCCAGATTTAGGACTTATTTTTTCATTACTTAAAAATAAGACACACCCCTTCCCTCTCTGTTTCCTCAGCAAACATCCCAGTGTTTGTTCACCTCTCTCTCTCTCTCTCTCTCTCTCTCTCTCTCTCTCTCTCTCTCTCTCTCTCTCTCTCTCTCTCTCTCTCTCTCTCTCTCTCTCTCTCTCTCTCTCTCTCTCCTTCCTCTCTCTGTTCTATTCTATCCAACACAACAGTCTTAAACACTACAGGGTTCAAAGAGAAGGAGAGGGACAGAGAGAGATTGGGGAGAGAGGGAGAGATACGGAGAGAGGAAGCTGACTACTAATGCCTTTGATTTCTCCATGGTTGCTGCTTCAAGGCTGTCTTGTCATTAGTGGCTTCATGGGGTTTTGAGGGGAGGAAGGAAACAGAGAGGGAGAGAGGATGAGAGAGAGAGAAATAGATCAAGGGATGGGACGAGGGGTGATTACAGCTGATTATTGTGTTACTGCAGTTCCCAATTGTTTTGTCGTCTGATAAAGATGATGATGATAGTGAAGAGAGGTGGCCGGGGGGTCGTAGGTCATTTCAAGTGCAGCCTTGAAGGAGAAGGAATGGGGGTTGGGGGGCTGTATTGCAAGGAACATTTAAAATTCAAAAGCTATTCGGGGAGAGGTTAAGTGCTGCCAATGCATTTAGTGGGAGTGCAGTAGAAACATGCTGCGCCAAAGATCCTTCATCCAGGATCCATGGGGCTTTTTAGGCATTCAGCACACACAGAGAGGAGGGTTTGGCTATTAGAGCTACATGTAAATCTGTGTCAGGCAGAGAGAGAGAGAGAGGAAGGATCATGGCCTACATGTTACATCTATTGCACGCTACAACATGGCAACCCCCACTCGTGTTTCTTGGTCAGCAGTTGTTCCTGGATTGTCCAGACTGAAAGAGGGAGATGCACACATGCTCACACACACACATGCTCACACACACACACACACACACACACACATGCGAAAAGTCAGAATTCAGGAATACCAATTAGGAAGTCTGTGGAAAACCCCATGATCTGCAGGGCGGATCAGTTTACCGGCAGCCAAGAACCCCTAACCCCTCTGGATGTCCCCCATCTCCCCCGTCTGTCTGCCTGTTCTGAGCTGGGTCTTGGGTCCTGCGGGAGCTTCTCAAGCTGTTGCTTCTCAGACGTCAACAGTTGCCTCAACAGCAGTTGTAGAACCCTTCTCAAACATGACCCCCTCTCCTCTCCCACCCTGGGTCCTTTCACACCATGCGGCATGGTACAGGCTGAGGACGGAACTAGAGGAAGGCTGCATAGACAGTGTTAGTGGACCTTGTGTGTTTTCCCCTTGACTAACGTGGTTGTTTCAGGACTCACATTAGTTGTGTTTGGGAGTGGTCTTTAAATAGTAGACTAAGGTTTTGGAGAGAGTGTGAGTGGATGTTGTGTGTTTGAACGCACCCCTTGCTGAGTGGTGAGTTGTTTGCCCCCTCGTCAGTCAGTCAGCCAGTGGCAGTTGTGTTAAGCTGAAGGAGTGGTCAACAAATGGTTGTTGTGTAACAGGGGTTCTTTTCAACCTTATCGCCATCCCATGGAATGTGACAGAGAGTTCACCAGGCTAAAGAGCAGTGTGTGTGTGTGTGTGTGTGTGTGTGTTTGTGATGAGGGGATTTATTAGTATTCTTTTTTCTTCTTTCATCTCCGGTTCAGTGTTGTCTCATTCTGTTAAAGGAGAACATATACATTCCTCACTGTGAGACATTTTTCCTGATTTATAATATAGTTCATGGTTAATTGGACAAGGTTAACCTCACTGTTTGACAAACCATGTAATATAAATTATTCACGGAGAGGAGGAGCAGGAGGAGAGATGGAGCAGGAGGACAGTTGGAGCAGGAGGACAGTTGGAGCAGGAGGACAGATGGAGCAGGAGGAGAGATGGAGCAGGAGGACAGTTGGAGCAGGAGGAGAGATGGAGCAGGAGGACAGTTGGAGCAGGAGGACAGTTGGAGCAGGAGGACAGTTGGAGCAGGAGGACAGTTGGAGCAGGAGGAGAGGTGGAACAGGGATTTTCTCCCATTCTTTCTAGCAGATTTTCTCAACCTCTGTTAAGATAGATGGGGAGTGGCGGTGAACAGCAATCTTCAAGTCTTTCCACAGATTTTCAATGGGATTCAAGTCTGGGCTTTGGCTGGGCCACTCAAGGACTTTCACATTCTTGTTCTGAAGCCAATTCCAGCGTTGCTTTGGCTGTATGCTTGGGGTCATTGTCCTGTTGGAACGTAAATCTTAGGTCATTTGTAGGTCATTTGCACTCTGAAGCAGGTTCTCATAAAGGATTTGCCTGTATTTGACTCCATTCATTGTTCCCTCCATCCTTCACCAGTCTCCCAGTCCCTGACACTGAAAGGCATACCCACAGCATGATGCTACCACCACCACGGTAGGTATAGTGTTAGACGGGTGTTGAGATGGTTTTCTTCAGACATAGCGATTTGCATTCAAAGAGTTAAGATTTTGTCTCATGAGACCACAGACTATTTTGCCTTACGCTCTCAGAGACTTTCATGTGCCTTTTTGCAAACTCCAGGTGTGCTGTCATGTGCCTTTTTCTCAGGAGTGGCTTCCGTCTGGCCACTCTCCCATAAAGCCCAGATTGGTAAAGTGCTGTAGAGACTGTTGTCCTTCTGGCAGCTTCTCCCATCTCAGCCAAGGAACTCTGTAGTTCAGTTCTGAGTGAAGGACCAAGCTCTTTCTTGCCCTGTTTCTCCGTTTGGTCGGACAGCCAGCTCTAGGCAGTCTGGGTAGTTCAATGTGTTTTGGAGACCAGTGTACTATTAGAACCTATCAACACTCTAGAAATTGTTTTATACCCTTCCCCAGATATATGCCTCATCACAATTCTCTCTCAGAACTCTACAGACAGTTCCCTGGACTTCATGGTATAGTTTCTACTCTGACATGCACTATCAACTGTGGGACCTTATACAGACAGGTCTGTTTCTTTCTAAATCATGTCCAGACAATTGCATTGGCCACAGGTGGACTCCAATAAAGTTGTAGTGACATCTCAATGATGATCAAAAGAAATTGGATGCACCTGAGCTCAGTTTGGAGTGTCATATCTAAGGGGTGGGAATACTCATGTAATTGAGATATTTCTGTATTTTATTTTCAATAAATGCGCACAAACTTCTAAAAACATGTTTTAACTTTGTCATTCTGGGGTATTGTGTGTAAATGGGTGAGATTTTTTTTTTATTTAATCCACTTTGAATTCAGGCTGTAACACAACAAAATGTGGACTAAGTCAAGGGGTCAGAGTACTTTCATCTACTTCTCTTTCACAATAGTCTTCCCATCTCTCTCTTATGCTCATTGACATTTGTCTTTCTCTCTCCTCTACCTGTCTTTCTCTTACATTCATTTACAGTTCACAGTTATCTGTCTTTCTTACATTATCTCTACCCATTTACCTCTATCACACTCCTCCCTCTCTTTCTCTCTCTTTCAACACTCTACCCCTCTGTCCCTCTAACACTCTGTTACCCCTGTCTATCACACTCCTCTCCTCCATCTTTCCTGTCCTCCTCTGTCCCTCTCCATCTCTTCTCTATGCCAGAGACAGATCAGAGATGAGTGTCTGGACCGTCTGTTGCTAATCGCCATCACAATAGGATCAGCAGCAGGGTGACAGCGGGAGGTCTCAGATCGTGATTTCATTCCTAGTTTGATTGACATTCCCACTAATAATGGTAATCAGGCCGTAAGGGTTTGAAGCGCCGGTGATTCCCACAGATAACACAGTTAACTGACATGTAATTTCTCAATAAGAGTTGGCAGACAGTCTGAGCTCTCACTCTATGGCATTCTCTGTCTGTCTGTCTCTCTCTCTCTCTCTCTCTCTCTCGCTCTCTCTTATTGTCTTTCTGAGTGAATGGTCTTCAAAGCAGAGAACTGAATTGAATACCTAGCTTTCTCTTTTATTAGTTTATATTACTGTGATGCTACGTAAGTAGAGTATCATATCATTTCATTGTTGATTTAATCTGATCCAACCCAGCACTAGAAGAACTATCTTGTCCAAAATCATATTTAATATTGAATCGATAGGATCCAATTTCGGTTATGACTCCGTAATGCTAATTATTCAAAATGACTTGTCCATCTGATCTATGTGATGGATGGTAATTCCACCAGGGATGTTGGACTTAAGAGACTCCTAATTGATTCATGCCTGTTGTTATGAAGGACTAAAGTAATTGAAATGCCCCTTATGGGCGTCCATCTTGCTTTCTCCCTGGGCGGATGGATCACTATGATAATCTTAAAGTTTGTTAAGGGGGAATGGTATAGGAAGAGGACAAGGAAGGTTTGGGGCCCAGATTGAGAGAGAGAGAACACCAGGTATCACTAAATCAGCGTCCTATTATCCCCATAACTCTCCCTAAAGCCCCACCCACTGGGTGTCTCCGTAGCGACCGCAATGAATGATGCGGACCCTCCTCGTCAACTAGGCATCAGTGAGCGCGTGCAGGGGAAGTTGGGGTGTGTGGGTGTTAATGGGCGGTGTGTGTGGGTGCGTCCGTGCCTGCGCATACTGAACAGTGTGTCAGGGTTGGACTGGTTAATCAGAGGGCCAGAGAGGACAGATGTTCATTAATAAGGCCTCTCACAAAGGAGGACATGAGGAGGGAGGGAGGCAGATTAGGCCATTGTTGGTGCTACTGGTTTTCACTACCTCTGCCCTGACTGATATCGCTGGCATAGCTCATGTGGGTGACTGTCTGTGTTACTGCAGTGAGTGACACTATGTGAGGGATACTCCTGGTTGTTTTATTGTGTATCTAATGGTGCTTGAGTGTCTATCTGAGAGAGGTAGGAGTATTCTATTCAATACTGTTTGTCTGAATTTAATGTGTTTTCTGCCGAAGGGCACTATACTGCAGCACTACCCCACATCTCTCCCCCTTCCTCCCCCTCGGCCTCTCCCCACCTCTTCATCAACCTCTCTCCCTCTCCAACCCCCAGTAGCTGTGGTTGTAGGAAGGGGAGGGGAACAGGACTACATTGTTAAGACATTCCTCAGACTGTTGGAATGCAGGTATTAATGCAGGCTGATTAAACACACAGACAGGAGAGGAGAGAACAGGGAGAGGAAGAGGAGAGAACAGGGAGAGGAAGAGGAGAGAACAGGAAGAGGAGAGAACAGGGAGAGGAAGAGGAGAGAACAGGGAGAGGAAGAGGAGAGAACAGGGAGAGGAAGAGGAGAGAACAGGGAGAGGAAGAGGAGAGAACAGGGAGAGGAAGAGGAGAGAACAGGGAGAGGACGAGGAGAGAACAGGGAGAGGACGAGGAGAGAACAGGGAGAGGAAGAGGAGAGAACAGGGAGAGGAAGAGGAGAGAACAGGAAGAGGAAGAGGAGAGAACAGGGAGAGGAAGAGGAGAGAACAGGGAGAGGAAGAGGAGAGAACAGGAAGAGGAGAGAACAGGGAGAGGAAGAGGAGAGAACAGGGAGAGGAAGAGGAGAGAACAGGGAGAGGAAGAGGAGAGGGAGGAAGGTATGGAATGGAGGGTAAGTGTGGATTGAGGGGAGTGGTGTAGGGAGGTAGACTGAGGCACAGAAAAGGGAGAGACTCAAGAACAAAAGGAGTTGTTGACTTCTAACCAGGATGTGATCGGTCGTGTGTGTGTGTGTGTGTGTGTGTGAGAGAGAAGGGGAGGGTCCTTGTTGATTTCCCAGGTTTATGGCTCTGAGTGTGTTGACAGTGTGTGCTTGGAATGTATTCTTCATTAACTGAGCTAACGTTGCAATGTGTGTGTGTGTGTGTGTGTGTGGGAGGTGGAGGTACTGTGGACCCTCAGTGTGTGTGTGGGCATTTGTCACTATCAGCCAGTGGCCTGGGGAGCATGTGAACATGACTTCAGTTCAACCTGGTCTGGAATCTGGATTTAATGGGGGTTATAAATAGGAGGCTGTGTGTGTGTGTGAGTTTGTGTGTGTGTGCTGGGGGGTCAGGTGTCTGTGTGTGTGTGTGTGTGTGTGTGCTGGGGTGTCGGGTGGGTCCCACAGCGATAGCAGTACCAGCTGGAGACGGGGCCTGAGGGGGGAATCAGTGTAAACCAACCGATGATGCTAGATGGTGCCTCCATGGCTACAACTACCCCTCCATTCATCTCTCTCTCTCTCTCTCTCTCTCTCTCTCTCTCTCTCTCTCTCTCTCTCTCATTCTCTCTTTCTCTCTCTCATTCTCTCTCCTGCTCAAGAGACTGTGAACCATATTCCACCCAACTGGGTATTCAGAAAATTCAAAGTCAGTAATAATTGTAGATTTCAGATTGAATAAAACCATCTCTACATATATCCATTTATGTACCCATCCTTCTCCTTCTGTCTCTCCAATCCCTGTAGCTCTCTTCCTGATTTCTCACTCCATCCATCCTGTCATACTGTTGACCATATGAATCCATGGTTTATATTTCCTCTCCTCCACCCAGCTGGTGGTATGATCCCTGTCAAAGTCAAACCCTGCTGCTTTTGGCAGGTATAGGACATAGGTGGAGCCAGAAACTAGCCCCGCCCTCCCCTACCTCCCTTCCTTTCTAGTACTCCTCGGTCCCTCGGCCACCCCCACCCCCTCCCAGCTTCTTCCATCTGGTCTGCAGGCCCGCTTGGCGCTGGGTGAATACGGGGGCAGTTGGTCCAATGGTTCAGGAGAACATCAAACCCATGCACTACATCGGCCCAACAGGCCACACCAAGCCAGCCAAATACTCTGGGCTACAGCAACCGCTAGCCAACTAACAACCAGTAGCATCTAGCAAATCACCAACCCATAGCTACTGTAGCATACAGAAAAGGCAACAGGAGAGATGTCATATGAGTCTGTGTTTTCAACAGAAAGGATCTAGGCCTTATGGCTACATGGCTGCAGCCAAAACTACATGGCTCTCTCTACCTGTGTCTACCCATCCGTTCATCTCTCTCGTCCTGGCTTTCTCTCTTTCTCCCTCCCCTTCCTCTACTCTCTCTCCTTTTTCTCTCTCGTTTCCTTTCTGGGTCGGACAGTGACTGCAGAACCAGTTGGGATAGAGGGAGGACAGGGTGAGGGTGACAGGGATAGGGAGAGTGAGGGCGACAGCTGGACAGATGAATGCTGTAGATCAGGTTACACACATTCAGTGACAAGACCGTCTGTTTCTATCTCCCTCCCGTCGCTTTCCCTCTGTCTGTCTGTCTGTCTTTCTTTCCTTCCTCTTTACTCATAGCTATTCCCTTTCCCCCCTCTACCTCTGGTATTCTCTCTTTCTCTCTCATTCTTCTTCCTTCTGGCTATAACTCTTTCTCTCCCTCTACCCCCTCATTGCTCTCCCTCTGCCCTCTCTCACTGCTCTCATTCTCTGCTCTCCCTCCTCTCTCTCTCTCTCTCTCTCTCTCTCTCTCCCTCCTCTCTCTCTCTCTCTTGCCGACAGGGCAGCAGTGGATTAATAGTCAGTTGACTCGTTGAGGGCAGCCAAAGCCACACTGCAAACATGAAACAATAACATGATGATTGTCTGTCTGTCTGTCTGTCTGGTCTCTCAGCTATAACCAAAGCAGCCTTGTTATTTTACAGCTCTGTACAGAGCTCCGTTAGCAAAACTGGAACAGACAACAATGTTCTGTAAACAACAGTCCAACTTTAGTAACAGTGTAAGTTGAAGAGCATTGCAACCGTAACTTAAGCCAGAACTTCATTTCAATAAACTTAAAATACTTCAAATGCTGTTTCTTCCGTTGCCACCATTACTTGAGCAATGCTGTAACCTAAGCTATTATGTAACTGTAGTGAAGGGGGTCTTGCCACCTCCCTCACGTCTCCATCATCCATCCGCAGGTACAACACTAGTTTCTCAGGAATGACACAGTTTAGTCATAGAAAGATTGTTAGCCTCCGAGAGGGACTGACAGCCTCTCCCCTTAACCTAGTAGGCTGTACTTCTCTCTCTCCTTCCTCCCCTCCTTGAATCTGACAGATGGCCTCCTTCTCCTGCATCATCCCTCTCTCCCCCTCATCCCTCTCTCCCCCTCATCCCTCTCTTCAGCCTCGTACCTGTCTGGACAAGTGTTTGCCTGCACCTAAAACACCCCACCCATCCCCCATCACATTGACGTGACGCCGATGGCAAAGTAACTGTACGTACAGTAGAGCTGAAGTGTAAGAGTGTGAAACTCTAACTCTGTAACCTTATCATTATGAAATCAAATATTGTTAGTAATACTATAGTCATTCAAACTTGGTTCATTGTTATGAGATGTTTAATGCTGGTGTTAAAGAATGAAAATGGTCCAAACACACACAGTCGTGAAGAAGGCGTGACAGTGCATCTTCCTCGGTTTAGGAGGTTGAAGAAGTTTGGCATGGGCCCTCAAATCCTCAAAAAGGTCTACAGCTGTACCATTGAGAGCATCTTGACTGGCTGCATCACTGCCTGGTATGGCGATAGCACCGACCTCGACCGCATGGCGCTACAGAGGGTTGTGTGGGGCCGAGCTCCCTGCCATCCAGGACATCTATATCAGGAGGTGTGGAAGGAAGGCCCGGAAAATTGTTAAAGTCTCCAACCACAAGCCATAGACTATTTTCCCTGCTGCCTTATGGCAAGAGCTACCGGTGTATCAAGTCTGACACCAACAGGCTCTTGAACAACTTCTATCCCCAAACAATAACACTGATAATTAGCTAACAAAATAATTTACACTGACTATCTGAGTTAACCTTGTATCTTTATTGACCTTTTGTTTCTATCTCTATGCACACACACACACACACACACACACACACACACACACACACACACACACACACACACACACACACACACACACACACACACACACACACACACACACACACACACACACACACACACACACACACACACACACACACACACACACACACACACACACACACACACACACACACACACACACACACACACACACACCATCATCTGCTAACTCACACATAATATGCACATACCTTTATACTGACTCTAGACACAGGCACACCCACTCATCTTAAATGTTGCCTAGTCACTTTACCCATATACATCAAATCAAATGTTTTTTTGTCACATCGTCGAATACAACAGGTGTAGACCTTACAGTAAAAAGCTTACTTACAAGCCCTTAACCAACAACACAGTTTTAAGAGAAATCCCTGCACATTGTAAACATGGTATTGGAGCTGACCCTGTATATAGTATGCTTATTTACTTACTTATTGTGTTCTTCACATTTTTTCTTATTTCTCGTTTGTTTTTTCTAGTATTAAATTATCATTGATTATTGTATTGTTGGATTTCACTGTACTTGTGCATGTGACATTAAAACTTGAAACTTGATTATGAGCTTTTTTCGTTTAAAAAGAAAATCCTATCGTTTTGAAATAAGCCAGGTGTAAAGGGTCTCTAAAAAGGTTGTTTTATGAATGGGGTCTCTGCGTCTGACAGCGTCATGAATAATACATGTTCTGAACGGGCGGGAGGCCTGTCCGTCTGCCTTCGACTTGCCTAATTGAAACAAGTCCAATGGTGTCACGTCTGCTTTCATCCTTCTCACCACTCTGATAGTCAAATCATCAGATGACAGACACAGATTCTCTAGTATAGTTAGATATCTGACATGTCAAAGGGTTCTCTTTGCAGCTGTAAGCGTCGTTCCAGCACTCCCTTATCGTCTTAACTGTTCAAGCTATTTGGTATTGGTTGGCTGTTTTCTATTCTCCGATGTGCACCTTTCTCCCCCTCTCCCTTCTTCTCCATTCCAGAAATGAGTGAGGGAGGTAGAGGGACGTTAGCCATGCATGCCATCCTCCAGACTTATCCCTCCCTCCCTCCCTCCCTCTATCTGTACTTGCACAGGGTTCTCCTCACCCTGCCAGAAGGGTTGAGGAGGAGGAGTGTTTTGGTGCCAGGATGGTAGAGTTGCTGATAGTTAAGACTCAACACCCCGTCCTAACCCCTGACACACACCATCTTGCCCCATCCCTCACAACCTCATCCAAACCTTCTCAAACACATCTTGCCATCCCTCCCACACACACACGTTGAAATCCCCAGTCCACCCCCCACACACACACCATCATCTTGAACCCCCTCCTACTCCCACCACCGACAGTCTCCTTAATTCAGATCCATCCACCCAACCATGCTGTCATAGTTTTAACATTCCCTTCATTAAAACAAAACATTCAAGTTAAACCTCCCTCCCCTCTACCTCCCCTCATCCCTCCCTCCATCCACCTCCCCTCTTCCTCCCCCTCTCTCTTCCTCTTCATACAGTCTGCCTCCCTGGTATGTGCTAACCACGATTAAAGGGATACAAGGGAACTTTGACACAGTGATCTCTCTCTCTCTCTCTCTCTCTCTCTCTCTCTCTCTCTCTCTGTCTCTCTGTCTCTGTCTCTCTCTCTCTCTCTCTCTGTTTCTCTCTCTCTCTGTCTGTCTCTCTCTCTCTCTCTCTCTCTCTTTGTCTCTCTCCTTTGATCGCGGTATGCTGGCGGTCTGTATTGTTTTCCTGTGCCAGTCTTCCTACTTATTTTATCAGTGTCTGTCTGCCACGTCAGACTAGAAATCTCTGTCTGCCAATCTGTCAATTTGTCAATCTGTCAATCTGTGACCTCCTTCACTTCTGTCTTGTTCTATTTCTTTCTCTCATTCTCTGTTTTTAGTCACCATTGTTCTCCTTCAGCCCATATCTCCAGTCTGCAGGCATGAGCACATGTCGTGTGTTTGCATAAGAATGAGTGGATATTTGTGTGGTTTTATCAGTGAGCCTGTGTGTGAGTGTTGGTGGGTGGCTGTGCGTGTGAGCGTGTGTGTGCGTGTGAGTGTGTGTGTGTAGCCCAGTCTCCTTGACTCTTTGATAGATGACAATGGTTGTCTAGTTAAACACACATGGCCGTGTTATCCAGCTCTGCCCTTATAAAGCCCAGCTGTATTGGTGATGTGTCTCTGAGGTTCTGGTACCGGCACTGTATCAAAACAGACCTTATAGAGCAGTAGATTGAGGGGATTCATGTTAGGAAATGATGTGTGTGAGACAGAGGAAACGGTGTTAAGTCACACGGGGCCACTTTAATTTAATGTGGGAGTGTGTAGGAGGAGGACGCATGTTGGAGGGTGTTGCGTTCTGTGAGAAGCAGGAAGTGGGCACTGTGTTTCAAAGCCTCAGGAAGCTCTGGAGTCTAAGGGGTTAATTATAGTTTGCAGTATACAGTAGGGTGAGAAGGGGTACAGTAGGGTGAGGAGGGGTACAGTAGGGTGAGGAAGGATACAGTAGGGTGAGGAAGGATACAGTAGGGTGAGGAGGGGTACAGTAGGGTGAGGAGGGGTACAGTAGGGTGAGGAGGGGTACAGTAGGGTGAGGAAGGATACAGTAGGGTGAGGAGGGGTACAGTAGGGTGAGGAGGGGTTAAACATGGATAGCCACCCCAACATGTTGATGTTTGGTAGTCTCAGGGAGTGCCTGGGGGCGTTCAATGTGGGTGTGGCTGGCCTAGTGTAAAACCCCTTGTAGGCGTTCCCCATGTTTTATTTCTATGTGTGACCTTTCTCTCCCCTTCATGTTCACTCCATCCCTCTTTCACCCATTCTGCATATCAGCCTCCCTCTGTTTGTTTGATTAGGGATCTTTTCCACCACACTGTTCATCACGTCCTCCCTGCCCTCACCAACTCTTTCCCCTCCTCCTTCCCTCCCTCTATCTCCCATCTCCTAAAGACCTGGTCTGGACAGGTTGAGACGTGTGTTGTTTTGTCTTGGAGGGATTTTACACATTCCAGATGGCATCGGTCGACTGGGGTTAGTTCAGCAGACAGATAGACATCTTTATAGTCAGTCGGCACAGACAGTCCTACTGCTGACATCCTACTGCTGAGGCCTGGGCCAGGGATGACAGGGTTATCCACCTACACAGTTACAGGTAGATTTCATTCACACCACTAAAAGGTCTCTCTCAATCTTTTTAGTTTAATTTGAGTTATACATTACATTTGGTCACCTTTACTTTTTTGAAGAGGGAGACACAGAGCGAGACAGCGAGTGCACTGAAATGAATTTTAATTAGATACACATATTGAACGTGCAAGAAAGGAATTTCACTGTACTTGTGTTCACGTGACATTAAAAAACTGGAACAAAAACTAACAGACATTCTCCTCCTATTATTTCACATGTATACTAATCACAGTTCTGAATAATAATGTAATGAAGGTCGCATTGAAGAGGATTCTATTTTTTATAAAGATCCAGTTAGTTAAAAGGCTGAAGTAGGCCCGTCCCATTTTTTCCTTTCTTTGTCTGTATTTGTACAACAGCTGTTTTTTTAAATTGGTTTGTCCTGTGGTGTTTTGGACGTTCTGTGTTAACCCTCTAGTGTCTGTCCCCTGCAGGGTCAATGTCACCACGTTGACTTTGATGTCACGGCTCCATTAAGTCCTCAGTCTCCAGTGGGACCCCCCAGCCTCCCCACAGTCCATCCCCAGCCCCCATAATGCCTTGCAATCAATAATAATGTGGCCGCTGTGGCCTCTGTGGTATTCCAATCTGCGCCTGACTGACTGACCTGACTTCACCCTAGACCTCACCCCCTCGCTCTCTCCCCCTCTCTCTCCCCTCTTTCCCAATAATCTTTCTATCCAGCCATGACAATTACCTCCCAGTCTGTCACCGTGGTAACATTCCACCCACCCCCGCCCCTTCTGTAACCCACGACCATTCTCCATGGAAACGCACTAAGGGACAGAGGGAGTGAGGGAGGGAATTGGGGAGGGGTTGGGTCAGCTGATTTCCCCCCTCAGGCCCTTGTTGCTGTGCCCTGAATGCCAGACGGAGGTACAGACTGAGAGAGGACAGGTGTGCCGTTATGGGGCAGATTAGACAGGAATGCTAGGGAGGTCATCGTAGAGGGGAGTGGAAAGTGTGTTTGTGTGTGTACACTTGTGCATACATTATCAGCATACCGTTCTCTCCATATATGCAGACTGATATGAGAAATATGTGTGTTATACATACCATTTACTGATACACATATCATACATACCATGGCCAATATCCACTTTACCTATCCATTTATAGCCTTAACAGAACTTCCTCACTGTCTTGTTGCCTTCTCTTTATCAGGCTGCCTCTCTTGAAGTGTCAGGGGAGATAATAGGGGATATCTGTACTGTAACAATGTGTAGTGTTACAGTAACAATGTGTAGTATTACTCTACCAATGTGTAATGTAGTGTTATTGTAACAATGTGTAGTGTAGTGTACTGTAACAGTGTGTAGTGTTACTGTAACAATGTGTAGTGTAGTGTTACTGTAACAATGTGTAGTGTTACTGTAACAATGTGTAGTGTAGTGTTACAGTAATAATGTTATAGTATTACTGTACCAATGTGTAATGTAGTGTTATTGTAACAATGTGTAGTGTAGTGTACTGTAACAGTGTGTAGTGTTACTGTAACAATGTGTAGTGTAGTGTTACAGTAATACTGTGTAGTATTACTGTACCAATGTGTAATGTAGTGTTATTGTAACAATGTGTAGTGTAGTGTACTGTAACAGTGTGTAGTGTTACTGTAACAATGTGTAGTGTAGTGTTACAGTAATAATGTGTAGTGTAGTGTACTGTAACAGTGTGTAGTGTTACTGTAACAATGTGTAGTGTAGTGTTACTGTACCAATGTGTAGTGTAGTGTTACAGTAATAGTGTGTAGTGTAGTGTTACAGTAACAATGTGTAGTGTTACTGTAACAATGTGTAGTGTAGTGTTACTGTAACAATGTGTAGTGTAGTTTTACTGTAACAATGTGTAGTGTAGTGTTACTGTAACAATGTGTAGTGTAGTGTTACTGTAACAATGTGTAGTGTAGTTTTACTGTAACAATGTGTAGTGTTACTGTAACAATGTGTAGTGTAGTTTTATTGTAACAATGTGTAGTGTAGTGTTATTGTACCAATGTGTAGTGTAGTGTTACTGTAACAATGTGTAGTGTAGTGTTATTGTAACAATGTGTAGTGTTACTGTGACAATGTTTAGTGTAGTATTACTGTAAGCATTTCTGCTCTTTGTATGTGTTTTGAGACATGTTAAGACATACCGTCTATGTAACAGCAACATCATGACGCCACAGAGAGAACATGATGTGGATTAGAAATGTGATTGTATAACATAGTATATCACAAGTTTGTGTGTGTGTGTGTGTGTCATTTCTAACAGTTTAGTGTGTGGTTTTCAGAGGGGTTTCCCAGTCCCCAGTCTAGCAGTGCCAGTGAGTATGTAACCACTGTCAGACTAGTGAGTGTGTAACCGCTGTCAGACTGCCATGTGGTCAATGCTGTACTGTCTAATTAAAGTCAGTGTGGTTCCCTCTCAACCCAGGTAGAAAAGCCACTCTGCCAGCTTCAATTTCATATCCTTTTATATTCAGTCAAAGCATATTGTGGAAGACAGTGGAAGCAAGAGACAGAGAGAGAGAGAGAGAGAGAGAGAGAGAGAGAGAGAGAGAGAGAGAGAGAGAGAGAGAGAGAGAGAGAGAGAGAGAGAGAGAGAGAGAGAGAGAGAGAGAGAGAGAGAGAGAGAGAGAGAGAGAGAGAGAGAGAGAGAGAGAAGACGGGAGAGTGTATTTGAGTGGTACACAGATCATTTACATTTGGTGGGTAAGTGAGTGGTAGACTGATATTTAGAGAGAGAAAGAGAATCAGCGAGAATAAGAAAGGTAGAAAGAGAGAGTGTGAGAGGAAAGAGGAATGCAGGGGAATAATGAACAGTGTATTATTCCAGGTGGATTAATAGATGAATAGAGCTTTTCCAGGGATCTACACCTCTCTCTTTCTTTCAGCCTGGGACCTGATCTGTTTACAGTCCTAACAGGCCGTCTCAGAGTACCGCAGACAGAGAATACTGTATCTGTAAATCTGTGTGTGTCTCTCTGATTAACTGTTTGTCTGTGTCCATGTGTGTGTCTGTCCATGTGTCTCTGTGTGAGTGTGTGTGTCTCTGCGTGAGTGTGAGTGTGTGTGTGAGTGTGTGTGTCGCTGTGTGAGTGTGTGTGTCTGTGTGAGTGTGTGTGAGTGTGTGTGTCGCTGTGTGAGTGTGTTTGTCTCTGTGTGGTGTCTGTGTGAGTGTGTGTGTCTGCAAGAGATTGTGTGTATCGATGTGTGACTCTTTACCCCCCACCTACTGAAGTTCATCCAAGCATTATAAATTAATCTGCCATAATAGGGAAAAATAAGGAGAGCTGAAGGAAGGGCGGTAGGGAGAGAAGGAAGGAGGGAGTTTGATGGTGCTGTGAGTGAGCTCGAGTACATGTGTGTATTCGTTTTGGGGACGGGGTGAAGGGAATGCACTTCAAGGCCTAGTGCAGTCCAAAAATGTGATTTTCCTGTGTTTTTTATATATTTCCACACTATGAGGTTGGATAATTCTGTGAAATAGTGGAATGTCTGATAATGCCCTTTTAATGTATGACCTCTTGACATTTCAGCCTGTTTTGATGGCATGCAGTTTTGGCCTGCCTGGTGACATCACCAGGTGGTAAATTAGATAATAGACCAATAAGAAAGAGAGTTCCAAACCTCTCTGCCAATAACAGCAAATTCTCAGTTTTTCCCTCCCCACTCAGACTACAGAACTAGCAACATTCTTGCTTGAGAAATAGCTCTTTGATAAGAAGCTATTTTTGTTTATTTTTGACCATTTTAATTGAAAACAATCACAGTAAGGTACTTAATTGTTACCCAGAAATGATTTGATATTGAGATAAAAACGGCAGCATTGGACCTTTAAGGAGAGACGGAGCGTTTTAAATCTGAGGAGGATTATTCTATGTTTTGGGACAGCGTGTGTTGATAACCCCAGCAGACAGTTCATGTTGTTTGGGTGAAGTCCTGTCTCTGACCACCCTCAGTCCCAGTCATAAATCTACACTAAATAAGATAAGAACGATGGATTGAGGATGAAGGGCAGAGAGACGGGTCACAAACTACATCCCAAAACAATGAGTGATTCACAAACCTGTCTCAGAAAGAGGAGAGTTTAAGTGAGGATTGGTAAATCTGTAAGACACATTCACATGAGGATTGAAAGAAAAGACCATAAGGAAAGATAAGACCCATCAACCAATCAAGTGTGAGATCTGGTGGATGAAAGTGTGTTACGTTAGCTAGTGTTTTTGTTTTGTTTTTGTACCTTAATGATTTTGAACCCCAGGAAGTGTAGCTGCTGCCGTAATAAATACATATACACACTTAGCTGGTGACACACTAGGTGGTACACACACGGTACAATGTGATCTCCCTGTGGCTGGAGTTCCTGCATCTCTCTGTCCTCCTTCTCCCTACCTCCTGTTGGCACTGGCAACACGGTTAAAGCCTGTTTGACTAAGGGGGGAGGAGTTAACTCTGAGGGAAAGGAAGGAGAGAAAGAAAGGAGGGAGCGAGAAGAGGGAGTGAGGGAGAGAGAGGGAGGTGGGGGGAGGTGGCAGGTGCTAGGGTGGTTGTGATGGTGGAACAGAGCAGAGCAGGCAGCAGTGCACTGACCCATACTCTGCACCCCCTCCTCTCCTTCTCTCTCTCCCCTCTCCTTGAGCCCCCTCTCTTTCTCTCCTCCATCTCGTAAGTGCTCTACATCAGCCCTGTCTGACTTCCTCTGTGTTTTTCCTACCACGCACTTACACCACCGTACACACTGCTCCTCCCCTCCACTTACACCACCGTACACACTGCTCCTCCCCTCCACTTACACCACCGCACACACTGCTCCTCCCCTCCACTTACACCACCGCACACACTGCTCCTCCCTCCACTTACACCACCGCACACACTGCTCCTCCCCTCCACTTACACCACCGCACACACTGCTCCTCCCTCCACTTACACCACCGCACACACTGCTCCTCCCCTCCACTTACACCACCGTACACACTGCTCCTCCCCTCCACTTACACCACCGTACACACTGCTCCTCCCCTCCACTTACACCACCATACACACTGCTCCTCCCCTCCACTTTCACCACCGTACACACTGCTCCTCCCCTCCACTTACACCACCGTACACACTGCTCCTCCCCTCCACTTACACCACCGCACACACTGCTCCTCCCTCCACTTACACCACCGTACACACTGCTCCTCCCTCCACTTACACCACCGCACACACTGCTCCTCCCCTCCACTTACACCACCGTACACACTGCTCCTCCCCTCCACTTACACCACCGTACACACTGCTCCTCCCCTCCACTTACACCACCATACACACTGCTCCTCCCCTCCACTTACACCACCGTACACACTGCTCCTCCCCTCCACTTACACCACCGTACACACTGCTCCTCCCCTCCACTTACACCACCGTACACACTGCTCCTCCCCTCCACTTACACCACCGTACATACTGCTCCTCCCCTCCTCGTTGTTAGTCTCTATCTCTCCCTCTCAGACCCATAGGCTTTACTGGCCTGCTGAGCATGGCCTGTTAAATGGAGGGATGTGTGGATAAAAGGAGAGGGGAGTTCTCCATTGGACCTGTTATCTCATTATTGTCACGCTGACTTGTCATGCACTGTGACTTGGCCCCCTAAGGAGTACACTCGCCCAATTCTAAGACCCCTTTATTCAGAGAGGCCACTCATATGTCACATAGAGGACAAAGTGGGAGAGTTCAGCATTGTTTAGATCTGTCCTCACTAGATTCATGTCTCTCTGCTGGTTGCAGACTCAGACTTTTGTGTGCACCTGACATACAGCTGCAGTCTTAACAGGCCATTATGAATTGATGTCATGAATAATAGTGACTAATAAAGAGAATATCCATTTTCTCTACATCTCTCATTTTCTTCTCCCCCTCTTTACCAAACCATGTCCCAGGTGGGTTGTAGAAGGGGCCTGTAGTGTAGAGTGAACCAGCTACCAGTATAGTACTCTCTCTCTCTCTCTCTCTCTCTCTCTCTCTCTCTCTCTCTCTCTTTGTCTCTCTCTGTATCTGCTGCCAAAGCAGAGCCTCATTAGAACTGAAGGGATTCCTGTCTAAATGAGACTGTCTGAGTGCCACTCACAACCACTGTAGAGGGAGAGACTGAGTGTGGTGGTGGGGTGTGGGGGGTGTGGGGGGCAGACAGAGGAGGAGAGAGAGAGAAAGATAGAGAGGGGGGTGGATTGGGACTTTTCCATTGTACAGAGAAAGGTATACTCAATCGCACCTCCAGTATTTGTTTCTGTATCTGACCATGTCTGGTCTCAGAGCTGGGAAGTGAGAGCTGGGTCGCAGCACCGTACTGTTTACCCTAGTAAACTACAATACCCTTTCCTTGTTTACCCCTGCCTACTGACAGTATGTGTAACCAGTTTGCCAACGGGACTGCCTTTGTTCCACCAACAAAACACTTGAGTGTGAGAATGTTTTTAGGAGGCATAAGTGGGGGTTGAGAGGATAACTCTTAAACATGGAAAAGGAGTATGTGTGTGTTGTGTGTTGTGTGTGTGTGTTGTGTGTGTTGTGTGTGTGTGTGTGTGTGTGTGTGTGTGTGTGTGTGTGTGTGTGTGTGTAATTAGAACTTGAGAAGTTCACCTCTGACTGATCAGTATGAAGTCCATGTGGGTTGGCAGGACTGTGGGGGTACACATAGAGAGGCTTTCTGGCAGGACAGGGGTCTTACTGCAGGAGAGACTGATGACAAACTGAAGGGACACTGTGATGTTTCTGTAACACTTTAGTTAAAGCCAACAGGTACAGGTATAATGCATTATGATACGGTTGCAATGCTTCTAACAAGTAATACAGCATTATAGACCTGTGATCCACTGTACCACTGCACTGTAAATAAAGTGTTACCGGATCTTCTGTCCAGTGGAAAACCATTGAAAGGCATCCTTTCTAGAAAAAATCCCTTGTCACAAACACATTTCTTCCTTTCCATATTGACAATAATAGCTGGATGCCTTTTATCTGAATAAAAGTAGAGCCTGCTACTGTATCCTAGTTTCCCTTGTCCACTACACTACACTAAAGTACACTACAGAGCACTACAGAGCACTACAGTACACTATAGTACAGTACACTACAGAACACTACAGTACACTACTGTAAATTACACTACAGTATACTACACTACAGTATACTACATTACACTACAGTACAGTACACTACAGAACACTACAGTACACTACAGTACATTACACTACAGTATACTACACTACAGTACACTACACTACAGTACACTACAGAACACTACAGTACACTACACTACATTACACTACAGTATACTACACTACAGTATACTACAGAGCACTACAGTACACTATAGTACAGTACACTACAGAACACTACAGTACACTACAGTACATTACACTACAGTATACTACACTACAGTATACTACACTACAGTATACTACAGAGCACTACAGTACACTATAGTACAGTACACTACAGAACACTACAGTACACTACAGTACATTACACTACAGTACATTACACTACAGTATACTACACTACAGTATACTACACTACGGTACACTACAGAGCACTACAGTACACTATAGTAAAGTACACTACAGAGCACTACAGTACACTATAGTACAGTACACTACAGAACACTACAGTACATTACACTACAGTATACTACAGTACACTACAGTACACTACAGAGCACTACAGTACACTATAGTACAGTAAAGTACAGAACACTACAGTACAGTACACTACAGAACACTACAGTACATTACACTACAGTATACTACACTACAGTATACTACAGTACACTACAGAGCACTACAGTTCACTATAGTACAGTACAGTACAGAACACTACAGTACATTACACTACAGTATACTACACTACAGTATACTAAATACACTACACTACAGTACACTACAGTACATTACACTACAGTACATTACACTACAGTATACTACAGTACACTACAGTACACTACGCTACAGTACACTACGCTACAGTACACTACGCTACAGTACACTACACTACAGTACAGTACACTACAGAACACTACAGTACACTACAGTACATTACACTACAGTATACTACACTACAGTATACTACAGAGCACTACAGTACACTATAGTACAGTACACTACAGAACACTACAGTACACTACAGTACATTACACTACAGTATACTACACTACAGTATACTACACTACAGTATACTACAGAGCACTACAGTACACTATAGTACAGTACACTACAGAACACTACAGTACACTACAGTACATTACACTACAGTACATTACACTACAGTATACTACACTACAGTATACTACACTACGGTACACTACAGAGCACTACAGTACACTATAGTACAGTACACTACAGAACACTACAGTACATTACACTACAGTATACTACAGTACACTACAGTACACTACAGAGCACTACAGTACACTATAGTACAGTAAAGTACAGAACACTACAGTACAGTACACTACAGAACACTACAGTACATTACACTACAGTATACTACACTACAGTATACTACAGTACACTACAGAGCACTACAGTACACTATAGTACAGTACAGTACAGAACACTACAGTACATTACACTACAGTATACTACACTACAGTATACTAAAGTACACTACACTACAGTACACTACAGTACATTACACTACAGTACATTACACTACAGTATACTACAGTACACTACAGTACACTGCACTACAGTATACTACACTACAGTACACTACGCTACAGTACACTACGCTACAGTATACTACACTACAGTACACTACACTACAGTATACTACACTATAGAACACTACAGTACACTACAGTATACTACAATTCAGTACACTACACTACAGTACACTACACTACAGTATACTACACTACAGAACACTACAGTACACCACAGTATACTACACTACAGTACACTACAGAACACTACAGTACACTACAGTGTACTACACTACAGTACACTACAGAAAAGTACACTATAGTACACTACAGTACACTACACTACAGACACAGTAGTGTTTCTAGAAACAACAGTCCATTGAGCCACATGGGGCCTTCTATTAAAGCTAAATAAGGGAGATAAAGAGAAAACACAGATGGACATACAGAATTCAGTCAACAGAGATTAAGGCACAGAAAAAGGGAAGGAGAGAGTTAAGTGAAGGAGATTGAGTCAGAGAGGGTAGAGAGAGTGAGAGAAAATGAAAGGGGAGACAGACAGAGAGGGAGAGAGAAGGGGGTAGGGGAGAGAGAGTGACAGAGAGCAAAAGAAAGCGTGTGTGAGAGAGGTAGAGAGGTAGAGAGAGAGGGCAGTACTCTGTCGTAACCCTTTTAGTGAGATTAGCTGCAGTCCTAATGTCTCGCTTACAGCTCCGATATTAATCTTCTGACTCAGCCCTTCTCTCATCCCCCTTTCTCTCTTCCTTCTTCTCATCCCTCTCTCTCGCTTACATCCTTCCTCTGCTGTAAATGATCTCCAATGACATAACAGAGGTGCCCCTGCACTGTGTGTTGCCAAACATCCCAAGCAGCTAGCCACGGGAGCTGTCCTGGCTTGATTTATACAGAGGACCTCTTCTCTCTTTTCCCCTCATACCACATCTCCCCTTCCTCCTCTTCGTCTTTCATCAAGCCCTCCATCTCTGTCGGAGGTTGTCTCTCTCTCTAATTCATTCAGTTCATTTTGAGCGCCCATTACCGGTGTGAGCGACATTAGCAGCAGCATACGCAGGCAGATTGCTTCTGCTAAACAATGCATATCATTGGCAACTCATGTACCAGAGTACGGAGGGGAATTCAATAGGAGTACTGAGGCTACCCCTCTCTCCCTCTCTTCCCCTCCTCTCGTTCATGAACTCATCTGTCCGACCTCACCTCCCTTTCTTTCACCCCTCCCTACACACTTTGCATGTTCATCTTCTTCTTGCCCCTTTCTCTGTACTGTACCACCTACTGCTACTCCTGTCTCTGTACTGTACCACTTACTGCTACTCCTTTCTCTGTACTGTACCACCTACTGCTACTCCTTTCTCTGTACTGTACCACTTACTGCTACTCCTTTCTCTGTACTGTACCACTTACTGCTACTCCTTTCTCTGTACGTTACCACTTACTGCTACTCCTTTCTCTGTACTGTACCACCTACTGCTACTCCTTTCTCTGTACTGTACCACTTACTGCTACTCCTTTCTCTGTACTGTTCCACTTACTGCTACTCCTGTCCCTGTACTGTACCACTTACTGCTACTCCTTTCTCTGTACTGTACCACCTACTGCTACTCCTTTCTCTTTACTGTACCACCTACTGCTACTCCTTTCTCTGTACTGTACCACTTACTGCTACTCCTTTCTCTGTACTGTACCACCTACTGCTACTCTTTTCTCTGTACTGTACCACCTACTATTACTCCTTTCTCTGTACTGTACCACTTACTGCTACTCCTTTCTCTGTACTGTACCACCTACTGCTACTCCTTTAACGGTACTGTACCAGTTACTGCTACTCCTTTCTCTGTACTGTACCACCTACTGCTACTCCTTTCTCTGTACTGTACCACTTACTGCTACTCCTTTCTCTGTACTGTACCACTTACTGCTACTCCTTTCTCTGTACTGTACCACTTACTGCTACTCCTTTCTCTGTACTGTACCACTTACTGCTACTCCTTTCTTTGTACTGTACCACCTACTGCTACTCCTTTCTCTGTACTGTACCACCTACTGCTACTCCTTTCTCTGTACTTTACCACTTACTGCTACTCCTTTCTCTGTACTGTACCACCTACTGCTACTCCTTTCTCTGTACTGTACCACTTACTGCTACTCCTTTCTCTGTACTGTACCACCTACTGTTACCCCTTTCTCTGTACTGTACCACCCACTGCTACTCCTTTCTCTGTACTGTACCACTTACTGCTACTCCTTTCTCTGTACTGTACCACCCACTGCTACTCCTTTCTCTGTACTGTACCACTTACTGCTACTCCTTTCTCTGTACTGTACCACTTACTGCTACTCCTTTCTCTGTACTGTACCACCTACTGTTACCCCTTTCTCTGTACTGTACCACCCACTGCTACTCCTTTCTCTGTACTGTACCACCCACTGCTACTCTTTTCTCTGTACTGTACCACCCACTGCTACTCCTTTCTCTGTACTGTACCACCTACTGCTACTCCTACAGAGCCCCTCCCCTCTTTTAGCTTTCAAATGAAACCCCCTCCTCCTCACCCCTCTCCTCTCTCGGTCCCTCTCTTCCAAATTTTATTTTGGCCCTGGGCTGCCTTTCATGGGGAAAGAGAAATTGGGAAAGTCGGGGGAAAGAAGACAGGATTCATAATTGGATTGCCTGGGGGGAGAGAGGGATGGGAGGAGGGGGGAGAGAGGGAGAGAGGGGCAGATTTGGGCCCCAAACATTAAATATTAACACCTTTTCTCATCTCTGTCTCTTTAGTGACACCCACTGATTGGGTTCCCCTCTCACTCTTTCATTTTTTAATGAAATTTTTTGCCATACACACACAAGCAGGCTCAAACTGAGTTTCTATGAAAATGGGCGCTGGGCGCTAGGAGACAGAGAGCTTCCAGTAATTGATTGTCTCTCCTCTGCGTTGTATCTCTTTGATGGGGACAGTAATGAAATTCTACTTTATATTTTCAGCCAATTCCAAATGTCATTTACTGTTTAGGCTGTCTCACTCACAGTTTTCCTTTGTTATATACAGCAGCACAGACATTCAAGGTCTCATGTCCAGGCTGGGCCATTTCCTCACTAACCCTCTTTTAATAGACTGATATATACTGGAACCAGATTCTGTCAAATAATTTAGCTTTAATGACCTTCCTGATATTCTCTCTGAAAGATATCTTACATTGTACACTGTAACACTTAATAGACGAGAGTACCAGCTAAATACATTATTTCAATATTTCAAACCCATTTTCCTACAGCAGCCAAGCCTATTGCTTTATTTCTTTACCCCTTAATCTGGTTAGAGTGAACACTTCCTCTCTCTAAATCCTTATTCTATAATTTTTTCCCCCTGCCACTGTGGGGAAGCAGGGGCAACTCTTGACTCGTAGATTTAAAAGTTAGTTTATTTAGTAAGTAGAAGCCACTACCATCTGTATGCTTATAATCTCCCCCATCTCCAGTTTCCTCCCCTCTCCTCCCTCCCTGTCTCCCCCTCTCCTACCCCTGTTCCAAAGTACGGCCAGACAGGCCTAACCAAGCCTCCCACTGAATGGGTTTGACTCCTGACCCCGTCGCCAAGACAACTTGAATGGCGAGGCGGAATGTCTTGTGAGACAAAGGTGCCGAGCTGAGCTGACCTTGTATCCCACTTCACACTGTTTGTCCAAGGGCCCTAAACTTTGGCTCAGAACCCTAGAGAGAGAGAGAGACAGAGAATGTACACACACACCGTAGGCTGTGATGTATCTAAGGCTGTACACTCAGGGTAAAGTACCCTCAAAGCACAGCGGACCCCTTGACGCAGATAAACATACAGAAATTCTTGCCGAGTCATTGAGCTTCTGAGTGTAGTGTTTCATGGCATAACAGAGGAGGATATAAGGATTCTCATACTGATATCTGTGTCATTGAGAAGTGGAATAAGTAGTGCATTTATAGCCCAGTAGATTGTGGATGCGTCCATACGCTTAACAACCTGTCCTGTTTGATTCAGTGGAGAACGTCAGCTCACATCCTCTGAATCACACACACACACACTCACTTCCCTGCCCATCCAGACATGTGGTCAAACAGAAGCTGTGTGTGTGTGTATGTGTATGTGTATGTGTATGTGTGTGTGTGTGTGTGTGTGTGTGTGTGTGTGTGTGTGTGTGTGTGTGTGTGTGTGTGTGTGTGTGTGTGTGTGTGTGTGTGTGTGTGTGTGTGATCAGTGAACAAGCCCTTGACGGTAAATAAGCTGAATGGTCCAATAAAACACCGGGCCTCTGGTTCCTCTTAGACACAAGTCTGTTAAACCCACCTGACCTTCAGCAGCTGTGGCCAACATGTAGTGTAGAAACCCAGCCTTTCACAACCTTGTTTATATCAGGGACCAGTGAGCTCTGGTCCTCTCTCTTTGGAGGACTGCTTAGACTGAAACTAGATCATGACATCTGACTAAATGACTGAGTGGGTCAAATCAAATCAAATGTTATCGCAGGAGCAGTGAAATGCTTATGTTTCTAGCTCCAACAGTGCAGTCATACCTAACAATACACACAAATATCAGAGTCTGGAATATAATATACATGATGGTGTGTATAGGCAGTATGGACAGTATATGAATAGAAAAGGTGTGTACAGCAGTAGTTATATAAGATGAGCCTTGACTAGAATACAGTATATACATATGAAGTGGGTAAAACAGTATGTCAACATTATTAAAGTGACCAATGTTCAATGACTATGTACATAGGGCAGCAGTCTCTAAAGTGCAGGGTAGAGTACCAAGTTGTAGCCGGCTAGTAACAGTGACTAAGTTCAGGGCAGGGTACAGGGCGGAGGCCGCCTAGTGGTGACTATTTAACAGTCTGATGGCCTGGAGATAGAAGCTGCTTTTCTGTCTACTTTCTCCACCTTCTAGAGTTAATTAAACGGCTACTAGACTTTCTGCTTTTCATCCCCTATCTACATGTACATATTACCTCAATCAATCACCTAACCAAACCTACATGTACATATTACCTCAATCAATCACCTAACCAAACCTACATGTACATATTACCTCAATCAATCACCTAACCAAACCTACATGTACATATTACCTCAATCACCTCAACAACCTCGTACCCCAGTACACTGACTCTGTATATTGTATGTAGCCTGTATATAGCCTCATTATTGTTATTTTATTGTGTTACTATTTTCTTTTATCTATTTGTTAATTTTCATACTTTTTAACTGCATATTTGGGAAGGGATCGTAAGTCAGCATTTCACGGTAAAGTCTACACTTGTTGTATTTGGCGCATGTGACAAATAACATTTGATTTGATTGATTTTAGATGGTAGCGTGGTGAACAGGCCGTGGCTCTAGTGGCTGTTGTGTCGTCTGCAAGCTTGATGATTGAGTTGGAGACGTACTTGGCCTCGCAATCATGGGTGAACAGGGAGTACAGGAGAGGGCTGAGCATGCACCCATGTGGGGCCACCGTGTTGAGTATCAGTGGAGTTGTTGTTGCCTACCTTCACCCTGAGGGTGGACTGTCAGGATGTCCAGGACCCAGTTGCACAAGGCGGGGTTCAGGCCCCGAGCGTAGTGATGGGCTTGGAGGGCACTATAGTGTTGAATGCTGAGCTGTAGTCGATGAACAGCATTCTTACATAGGTATTACTTTTGCCCAGATGAGATAGGGCAGTGTGAAGTGCGATGGCGATCGCGTCATCCGTGGATCTGTTAGGGAGGTATGCCAATTGTTGTGGGTGTCGGGTAAGGTGGAGGTGATAGGATCCTTAACTAGCCTCTCAAACACTTCGTGATGACAGAAGTGAGTGCTACGGGGTGATAGTCATTTAGTTCAGCTACCCTCACTTTCTTTGGTACAGGAACAATGGTGGGCATCTTGAAGAAAGTGGGGACAACAGACTGGGATAGGGAGAGATTGAATATGTCTGTAAACACTCCAGCCAGCTGGTTTGCACATGCTCTGAAGACACGGCTTGGGATGTTTTGTGTGAATGCTGCTATCTATCCATGGTTTTTGGTTTGGATAAGTTGTAATCGTCACAGTGGGAACAACATCCTCTTTGCACTTCCTGATGAACTCAGTCACCAAGTCAGTGTATACTTCAATACATATCCCAGTCTGCGTGATCAAAACAATCTTGAAGAATAGATTCCCATTGGTCAGACCAATGTTGAACAGTCCTTATCATGGGTGCTTCCTGTTTAAGTTTCTGCTCAAAGGAGGGAAGGAGCAGAATGGAGGCGTGATCTGATTTGCAGAAGGGTGAGTGGGGGAGGGCCTTGTAGCCATCCCGGAAGGGGGAGTAGCGATGGTCAAGAGTGCTCGATGAATGAGTTGCCCAGGAGATGGGTTGATAAAACTTCGGTAGCGTTTTCCTCACATTTCCAGTAATTGCAGCCTCAGGATATGCGGTTTCCAGTTTGCACAAAGACAGTGTGTGTGGGTGAGCTGGCATTCTGCCACTCTTCAGGTGGTATTGTACCAGACAGTCTGTACCACCTCCGGTAGCTGTGGTGTAGGGGTGTGTAGGGGTGCCCTGTGCCATCTACATCCGGGACAATCTCATCCTGCATTATCCCTGTCTGGGCATACACACACACACACACACACACACACACACACACACACACACACACACACACACACACACACACACACACACACACACACACACACACACACACACACACACACACACACATACAGACACACAACCAACACACACACAGATACACACAAACCCTAATCTTACACACACTGGCACCAACCATATGAAAACAACCCAGGCAGACACCCCATTAGAACAACAGCTGTAATGTGGAGGATTGTTTTATAAAAATGGATGGCTGCTAGATATCATCTCAACAATAGATCATCAGAATCCACCACAAGTTATGACTGAGGGGACTTATGATAGAGACTGGAGACAGAAGCCTCTTTTAGTCTGCTGTCCTGTTCTAAGGTTACTTTAATTGGTTCCTGCCAGTATCATTGCTAGGGAATAGTCGTCTGTTATTATGTCCATTAAAGAGCCTAGTTTAGAATACACTGAGGACAGTAATGACTACTAATGAAATCAGTGAGAAACTGATATGTTCCCACTAGCGCTAAGTGTCTTGTGACAACAGTATGCTGGTTGGAAGTGCCTCAGGTGATTCAAGATGAACTCTAGTTGACTATGTGGTGTCCCTGTATCTCTCACCACAGCTCAGCACCAGGAGGTTTAGAATCTGGACAGACTTTTGGTGTTTAGATGTCCCACATACTTCAGGAGGGACAGTCAGTCAGACACCCTCTCCATCCAGACATAAAAACAACACAGGCCTCCCTGATGGCACAGGATATATATCATCCTATATGTTTACCGCTCCAAACCCCTCCTCCTCTCCAACTCCTCCTCCTCCCCAGCCCCTCCTCCACCCCAACTCCTCCTCCTCCTACCCTCCCTCCGAAAGCTGACCTGGCCTGTATATTTGCGCGTATCCCTCTTCCTCTGCTCCCTCAAATTTAGACAGCATAACCCACCCCTCTCTCCCTCCTATATCCCATCTACCTCTTCCCTCCCACTGGACCCCAAAGTTGGGCTTTATCCCCCCACCTTCCTAATCACCCCTCTATCCCTCTTTCTCCCTCCATAAATCCCTCCATCTCTCTCCCCCTCTCCATCCATCCCATCTCTTCCCCCTGTCTCTTTATCTCTCCTCTCTTTCATCCTAGTTCATGGGAAAATGTCAGATCTCTTCATTAGCATCTGATACATATCAATGTGTTCCCCCCAAAGGTCACCACTTAGCTTGACATCACAGCAATAAAGTCCCTGAGGCTGATATGTGCTCAATATTCAGGAGCCAACGAACATATTTCCACTTTCCATTTTGTTCTTTGTTCGTCTCTGCCTGTATCAGTGGGCTAGTTTCCTGTCTGTTATATTAAGTTTGTAACCATGTAGTTTCCCTTCTTTTTCCACATCTCCCTCTTTCCTCTGTTCTCTCTCTCTCTGTCTCTCTCTCTGTCTGTCTGTCTGTCTGTCTGTCTGTCTGTGGCTCCCTTTGTAAGCTAGCGTGTTTGTGTGTGTGTGCCAGCAGCTGTTGTTCCTGAGCTGCACCTGTTCTTGTCTCATCACGGTAGTGTTGACGGACGCCAGATCTTACAAAGACCCCCCCCCACACACACACACACACACACACACACACACACACACACACACATACACTGGGAGCCCACATAGCCCACCAGGACCAGGCTTCTTATGCGCTCAGCTATTCCAAATATGACCAGTGAAAAGAGCTGTCTGGTTGATATGCAGGACAGACACATACTACAGAATACTACCACAGGCATTGTTGTAGTACATTTTCTGCAAATAGTAGAATAATGATATATAAATAGTTGAGTTATTTTCAGAGTGAATCCCCATAACAGTGAGTATCTCTCTGGTCTCTATGGAGGTTTGAGTGTTTACTGTGTCAGTGTAAATGTCACGGGGAACACTGCCACACCCCTGTCATAGACATCCCATAATGATGACCCCCATGGGTCAGTAACACCATCACCATGGTGATAGTTTCCCTCACAACAACAGAGCGTGGCGATCATTGCAGTAATGGTCCTGCTGTCTTGTGAAATAATTCCTGCTGCACTAGAATATATACTGCCTGAGGTTGAGGTGCTGACATCCTGCTGTATCGTATATGCTACAGTGCCCCTTGACTTATTCCACATTTTGTTGTTACAGCCTGAATTCAAAAATGTATTAAATAAAACAAAATCTCACCCATCTACACACAATACCTCATACATTTTTTTTTACTTTATTGAAAGTCAAATACAGAAATATCTAATTTCCATAAGTATTCACACCCCTGAGTCAATACTTTGTAAAATAACCTTTGGCAGCGATTACAGCTGTGTCTTTTTGGGTAAGTCTCTAAGAGCTTTGCACACCTGGAATGTACAATATTTGTACATTATACTTCAAAAGAAAAATCACACGCTGTCAAGTTGGTTGTTGATCATTGCTAGACAGCCATTTTCAAGTCTTGCTGTAGATCTTCAAGCCGATTTAAGTCAATTTGTACACATCTACCAATCAGTGCCCTTCTTTGCGAGACATTGAAAACCTCCCCGGTCTTTGTGGTTGAATCTGTGTTTGAAAAGCATTACTCAATTTAGGGACCTTACAGATTATTGTATATTTGGGGTACAGATATGGGGTAGTCATTCAAAAATCGTATTATTCACTATTATTGAACGAAGAATGAGTCCATGCAACTTATTATGTGACTTGTTAAGCCCATGTTTACTCCTGAAGTTATTTAGACTTGCCATAACAAAAGGGTTGAATACTTATTGACTCAAGACATTTCAGCTCCAATTTTTTTTATTGATTTCTAAAATGTTCTAGAAACAAAATTATATTTTGCAATTATGAGTTATTGTGTGTAGATCAGTGACACAAAATCTCAATTTAATACATTTTAAAGTCAGGATGTAACACAACAAAATTGCAAAAAAGTTAAGTGAAGGCACTGTTTGGATGAAGTGGGCCAGACAGTAAAGCCACATTAACAGTTATCAGTGAGTAGGTCCATTTTGGAGCCAGTGAGAGAGTCCTTATGAATAGTGACTGAGAAACACATGCAGGCACACTCATACACACGTTCACACATAGGGAGAGATAGTAGAGACAGGATGCCCTGTGGGTGTTCAGATGCTGTTTGAGAGAGAGGGATGAAAGCAGGAAAGTCCGAGCAGTAGGCAGGCAGGGATTGAAAAACTCTGTTTGATGTCCAGAATACGACAGTAGGTATGGAGACAACAAGGGAGAGAGAGAGAGAGAAATAAAAAGTAACGAGAGAAGAAAAGAAAGGGTTGAGGAGGGGATCCTGCTGGTTCCTTTCATAATGAGGGGCTCCCGCTCCTGCTGTGTGTGTGCGTGTGTGTGTGTGCATGTGTGTGCGTAAGTAAGTGCTATGTTAGAAGGATTTAGTCAGATGTACTCCCATTAACTGTTTGTAACACAGGATGTATGAGGGACTGTACCATGGAAAGCTTAAAACACTAAGCTCAGTTGAGCTCCTGTACCATTGTGCATTATTTAACTAGGGGATTTGTGTTATCAAGTTGACTTCCAGTATGGGCCGTTGTCTTTGTGGAAGCTCTACTCTAGTTATTCTTGTGCCACTCGTGTAGCTTATGTTGCTCATCAGTACTGCATGCTTAGTGTGTGTGTGTGCTCCATGTCAGTCAGTGTGTCTGTGGGTCACAGTCGGAGCGTCTAGTTCCCATCTGTCCACCCCCCAACCCCCCACACACACACACTTTCTCTTTGTTTTCTGTAAATCGGATTATCTACCCCACATCAGTTAATGGGACCCCCATGCAGCTAAACCCCCCACTCCCCTCCCACATACACACCCCACCCACCCACTCACACAGACAGACCCCACTCCCCTCGCACACACACTAAAAAACATCCACGCACACCCCTCGCCCTCCCCCCCACACACACACACACACACACACACACACACACACACACACACACACACACACACACACACACACACACACACACACACTATTTTGAGCTCCTGCTGTGAGATCAGATTGGTTCAAGGAGTCACTAATTACTCCATAATTGCCCCTCTCTGTCTGACCAGCTGCCTCATGGGTAAAACACAAGGGTTAATCAACATTGATCAGACCAGACCGGACTGTATTTGGCCTGGCAGAGAGAGAGAATCCACTGGGCACAGACGTCAGTTCAACATCTAGTTTTGATTTACATTTGGTTGAGTTATCAGCTAACATGAATTCAACAACAAATGTCACCCTGTCATTGGATTTAGGTGAAAAGTTGAAATAAAGAAATGTATCCCTTATATCAATAACTTTTTTGCAAATCCAATCAGTTTTCCATGTTGATTCAAAGTCATCAAATATATATATTTTTTCTAAAAGGAAGTGGAAACAACGTTGATTCAACCAGGTAATGGGGAGGGAGGGACTTGGGGGTGGGGTTGGAGAAGGCCATAAAGACAGAGAGAAGAGAGACAGGAGAGAGGAAGAGACCGACAGACATGCTGGCTAGGTGTGACAGTCCCAAGCCCACATAGACACTACCTGTGTATTGTTCCCATGACAA